>JAULBM010022023.1:0-11330 GCA_032357055.1 Geukensia granosissima | reverse complement strand
TGTTTAGGAAATGCCACGTCCTAAGCACGCTAAAGACCCCTTGTAACAGCTCTTTTTGAATGGTCCGTAGGCGGCCAGTTACAAGGCTAAATTTTCCTCCCCTATCCAACCCGCAATTTTTACAGTGGCAGTCCAACAGTCCATCCCTTACCGGTCCCTTTGTTACAGTCTGCATATTTATGTATTGTTTGCTAACTTGTTAAAAAAATTATTTATTGAAATTTTAGTTGTTGGGAAAATAAAGTTTATTACTATACTTTTCCCCCTTTGTAAAGCATAGTTTTCCAAAAAGGTGATGAAGGCCCTGAGGAAGTTTAATCAAAGTAAATCTTTTCTGTTTGAGCTGTTGAGTCTTTGTGTACATGTATAAATATGTACATAATAATTGGTCAGTGCACCAACAGGAAGTTAATGATCATGTGACTTTTACACAGCCTTTCACTGTAATGGCTTCACGCATTTATGATATTCCTGCTGGTTTCTTAGTTTTCATATTTGAGTCTGAATTTTCATATGTGTAAAATTATTGTATTTCAAGAGGAATATAAATAAATATAACTTATGCTTCTTTTAAACCGTTTCACGTTAAAAAACGCATCTTTAAAATTATTTACTTTAAAAATAATTCCGAAATCAAAGTGTGTAAAATATTTCTCCACATTGTTTAATTTTATTTGCCCCCTTTTCCAAAGTCTGGATCCGTTTCTGAGTGTAGCGTGTTGCACAGCATATTGAATTTAGTAGTATAAACAATTGTCATGTAAATAATGATCCAATGAACCTCACTAAAGCTGAATTGGCCTTTGTCGTATCGGCTACGGAATTGTATACAAGAATGTACCCATATTTTGGTCATTTCCGGATTTCAGCATCATCTTAGTTATTCCAAGTAGAACTCCATGCATATAATCAGGCACAATTCCCCAAACAAGATCAAACCATTCCATACCATGCAACATAGATACGCCTTTAATTCCCATGACTGGCTTTCCACTGTCCAAAGCAGCTAAACCACAATTGAAGATATCTGGAAATAGTAACAATATTGATGAATTATAGTTGACACGTACACATTTAGTTTATATTGTGTATATAGTGATACATAACATACTAATGTATAACAAAAGTAAAAAATTCAAGTAATAACTTGTAAGTCATGTGCATGTAAGTTGAGCAAATTCAGCAGTTTAATATGATGTACATTTAAATTGTGTTTCTTTTTCTGTTAAATCAATGTTAACATCAAAACTACAATGTACATGTAACCTTTTTTTATTGAAAATAAAATACAATTTTTATTTGAAAGCTCAGTGTTTTACAAATATGCTTCCAAAGGAATAAGGGATCTGGATTTTTCTGTTATGTGTACTCTGAATATGTACATGTATGCAAGCATTATTTTCATTTAACTTTTTCTTAAACATGTGACATGCTTGTTTGGTACAGTCATGACAGTACAGAAAGAGAGTTACCATGATAAATTACTGTGATAGTGGAATCACCCAACTTTTAAAGTGGCATTGCTGCAACTTTTTTCTATTGGACAATCTTCTTTTTTTTCTAAATTAGCGGTAAGAGTGTTTGTACTGAACATCCTAAATGCAATAAAAAATAAGATTATTGGTCAAACAGAAAAAAATACAGCAATGCTACTAGCAATGTAGATGGGTGGTACCATTATCATGGAGATTTACCATCTTACACCCTTTCTGTACTGTATTCACGCACATGTTATACATTATTGTTGAATTTGCAAACAGATTACACATTTTTATAAAGCTAAGCCATGACTTTTATCTTTGCTTTAAATTGAGCTGAAAGCACTTAACCTTTCAATTGTACCTGTTGTGGTCCTATCCATGTATGCATCAGCAGTAGAACGATATGGATAAACTCTTGTATGTCCACGACCCTGTTTCACCACTTCACCTGGATCTTCACATGTAATACATCCATGTTTGCCATTGTGTTGTGTCATGTCAGCTAAATATGCCTTTGCTTGTAAATCCATAGTGCTGGCCAATAACATGCCTCTCGTTAATATTTCTCGACCTTGAACTGTAATAATTAAGCCATCAGTTCTCAATTGGTTCATATGTTCAATAAAGGGCTGTAAAAAGGTTCTGAAAACTGGTTTCCCTTTAGACTGCCACACACCCCATATAATCATATTTCTCCTTGAGAACCTCATTACTGGTGGGAGCTCATTTATAACTAAATATATTGGCCATATTGAAACGCCAGAAGATTTAAATAAAGGAACTCCATCTGTGTTGAAAAGTAAAGTAAAATTGTCTTTCTCAAACATAAACTCCCCTGATTTGCAAAGTTCTTTATATGCGTCTGCATTTAATATATCTGTAATCTTGTCTGCTTTTGCACATTCTGTTCGATATTTTGACATGGCTGACCACATCCCTTCTCGTTGTAGAATATCTTGTATCTGCTGTTGCACCAGAAGACAAGTAAAATATGCCTTCTTTCGTTTCAGGTTTTGTTTGTTGAAGGTGCCTTTGAATCTAAGGTTATTGCATCCTTCAAGAGAACACTGAAAAACATTGTCGTCTTCTGGAAATAAAGTATAACATCTGTCACAAAATTCGTATATTTTAGTATCAGTTGACCCAATAATTTCTTTCAATTTATTTGGATCTTTAACTTCACAGTCTGGATTAAATATGTTCATAATTTTGACTAAATCTTGAGAACCATTATCACCTAAATGGTATCGCAATAAAAGAGCTAGCAGGGCCATACTTTTCTCTTCTTCATGTGTAAAATTTTTATTACTTGTGCACTGCATTTTTGAAAGTACTTGATCCTGAGTTGTACATATATTTGTATCATCATCACAATCTGTGTCAGAATCTGAAGATGTTTCTATCTCTGTCTCGATCTCTGGTTCACTGTCAGAGTCAGTATAAACCAATGACTCATCATCTGATAATTCCTCTTGGTCATCAGGAAATGCAAATCTCTCGTTAACTGTAATAGTATGATTCTTTGTAGGTTCTTCATTAGCGCAGGTCTTGTTTTGCGAGTTCTCAAAAACTACAAAACCACATGACCTGTTATTATAGTCGTTACTACAAATAAATGATTCAGAATTTTCTGTATAGTGTGTAGTATTCTCTAATGGTGTACCTAGTATATTTAAAAAAGTCTCATTTTGAATGTTATCGCAATCTACAGGCCTGGATGCATTAGTTGTATAATTATTGCTTTTGTTAAGATTATCAGAAGTTCCATTGTTACTAGTATTCAAGTTTTCAAATCCATTAGTTAATAATATACTGGGAGCCTGTGTGTTAAAACTGTCACTGCTTGGCACACTAGAAGTACTCTCACTGTGACTTCTAGACAACATCACTGAACCATCTGTTTGATGACATGTAGACATGGTAGAGGTTGTCAATCGTTTGCGATATGCAGTTGTTCTTGGTATCGGTATACTCGGATCTCTCTGATACATCTTGTACTTCTTAGTCTTGTAATCAGCTGCAATGAGAAAATCATAAAATTATATACATTGTGTAACTATTGTACGTTTAAAATATTATAACTCATCCATTCTTAACCGTTTAGTGTAAGTGTACAATGCAGCACGATTGCTAATTTGATTCATGGGCAGAGCCCAAGAATTTGATTACACGAGTGGTGCATGAAATATGTTTCTTTATTGAAGTCATAGCGAGCGTAGCTCAACGGCTATGTGTAAATTTCATTGTTACTCCCGTATATGGAGGTGTTGAAAAACCGACGACAGAAAACTATCATGGAGTCCGTAAATTAAAATGTGTCGGAGGTGAATAAAATAACAATTTGAAATAGAACATCAATGTTGAATTCAATGTTATGACTTTTCTTACCATAATTTTTAAAATTTATTTCAGTACAAAAAATATTTTTTCAAAGCTGGGTTCAATGTTTACATTTTGCATTACTCGTTGACAAAGTTCTGTCCCTTGATCTGTTGATGTTGAAATGTACTAAAACCTACGTCACAGTCCCGACCATGACCAACGTTCATCTGAGACGTAATGAGCTGTGCTGGCTTTTTAGGCAATGCCTATTTCATATTATTAATATACAATGTATCTTAATCCCAATCTTCGCTTACGTCTAGGTAACACCTACATCATATTATCTTTGACGTCTCTAAATGACCAGGGTCAAAAGGGGTAATTCATTCACAAAAATGCTTTGGAAAGTTGCCGGGGAAAGTTGTATATTAAGTAACCCTGGTTTCAAGAAAAAAATGCTCATTCATTGTACGTTAAAGTCTGTTGCACTGAGCAAAGACTCTCACGTTTTTGCATTTATTCCACAAACAATGAAAAATGTTGGAAACGAAATGTAAAAATGTTGTTCGTTATGTTTGACCCCACGTAATTTTGTAAAGTACAATAAACACATAATTTAAATTGAATACTTACGCTGAATATGATGCACTTTAAGTCTGTGCGTGACCAAAGTTTGATTTCTACTCAAGATTTTACCACAGATATCACACTGGAACTGTCTTTGTTCACGTTCCATGCTTATGTTTTTGTTTACATTTCCTGCGAAGTTTCGAATCTCACAATTATCTTATTTTGATGTGGAAAAAAAGCAAAATAAAAGAGCAAAATATATAAATTTCTAATACAAGTTAATTTTAAGTTTTTTTATTCATTTTAATACGTATTTTTTACACACATGCAAGTTTTATTTAAAAATACGAAAATCCCGATACGATATATCCCGACACCCAAAAGTGGAACGTACGGTTTTGTCAAACAGAATGTTTTATCGTATTAATTTTACACGTAGATTTTCAACAAATAGAGCATTAAGTATTGGTTCACATATACGCCAATATTCTCATATTGTTTATTTGTTGAACATAAATCGTAAGGAACGATAAAATTGTGACCGTAGTCTTTGTGGTAACAAGCGCCATTCTTTCTTTTTTTGAGTAATGTAACCCGATATCTGAGCGCTCTTTTTGAATGAAAATCAACATGGTGCGCGTCAAACAGAATGAATACGCTGTCATGCTATGGCCTACGGATAAAAACAAGTTATCTATCCATCCATTGAGACTTATCACAGAGCCACTAAAACCGTTTAACGATTATAAGCCAGAGGACGAAGGCCAAGCAGAATACCCTGGCTCAAAGAAACTGTGGCCCTTTATAATAAAGGCAGTTGGAGGTGAGATTCAACCCTGTACAACAATTAATGTACATGTGTATGTGTAATTGCATTGCATGTGTCATTTCTTAGTGATTTTAAAAACCCATGCATCATCAAATAACAATGCGTAAGGGAACAACCATTTAACTCTGAAAAAAGGGGGGGGGCGGGGTGTTATATATTTATTCCTGAAAAAATATTCTGATTCCCAACTTAATGAAAACAAATTCTGATCAAGCTGGTGGAAAAAAACATTCTGATTCCCAAAAACATTCCTGTTTCAGAACCCCCCCATTTTAAAGTTAAATGGTTGTTCACTAAGGCACTCCATGCATGCTTACCATATTAAAATTTAGAGTGAAAATACAAAATGATATACTGAATTCCAGACATTAAAGGCTATAATTGACTAGCCTTTTAACTGAATACCATACCAGTAAACTGAAGCAAATGAGTGTGATATAATAAACTATTATACACAATAAAAAGGCTTAAATCATGTGTAAATTTCTCAATATCAGCTACAAATTAAATCATGATTTGATTTTTTTTTTAAATACATGTATTAGAACAATGGATTTTCTCCGCTAGCTGCAGTTTCCTTCGGGTCTGTAAGAAAATATTTTAAAGAAAAAATAAAAAGAAAATTTCACACGCACGCTCCTATTTTTGACAGCAATAGTCCGACGAACGAGAAATTAATTTGTCGGGGCCTTACCTTCTCATGGATAATTGTTTTTTTATAAGACCATAATAAATAAGTTCCTAGATTCTCATCCAACTTTTTTCAAAATAATGGGTGAGCGGACCAAATTTATTTTTTTACTTTTTATCAAATTTTTTTATTAATGCTGTCAGTTTGAAAGAAATAGTCATAAATTTGTCAAAAATCAAAATAAATTTTTTAGGGGAAGGAGGGGATATTTTTCAACTGTTTTTTTTTAATTTGCATGTCTTTTTTTGTCTTGTATAGAAATTAGTGCATGCTGATAGTGGAATTTGTGCGAGTTCTCAGCTGTCTTGACTGAAAATTGCATGTCCTTCCACACTGCAGACTGGATATGGTCATGATGGTAAATTTGTAAGTTTTCATTATACAAATAAACATGTAAGTCCGTGGAAGAATGATCCTTTTAATTTTGCATCAGTATTAACAGTGTGGTTTGCAATTGTGGCATTTTTTACTTAGTGTTTAAAAGGGGCTGTTTTCAGTTTTTGTGCACAAACACAAAATCGTTTCCAACAATTTTCTTGAAAATATAGGAGTGTGTTCATAACTTTTAACAAAATCTAACTTTAATATTTAATTTAAATTCTGATATCATTTTAATTTTTTGCATTTTCAAAAGTATGTGTGTGTGGGTGTGTGGGGGGGGGGTCTCAGTTTTGGCACTTCAAGCCAAATTTGTTACATTTAACCCTTTTTTTACAGTGTCCAAAAAATCTTTAGAAACAACACTCACTGAATTGGTACTTGCACAAGATGAGGAATATATAGAACAATCAACACAAGGAAATCAGAAAAACAAGTTGCCAACATTGACAACCCAAGGTCAACAACACATACAGCCAACTCAGAAAAAGAGTACAAAAACAAGACCACCAAAACAAGTGAATAAGAAGAAATGGACTTCAGATGAGGCCAAAAAACCACCTAAAAAACGAAAGGGTATATAAAATTACTTGATTACATTAGATGCACAGGTTATTAAATTTATGGTTTTGAATTCAACAGAAAATATATGTCTACATAGTAATCAGTGAATATACATATAATTTCTGTGTAAAGAGTTATTAAGCTCAGTATTGACTGGAATTACAGTGGTACTTATTACAAGTAATTGCTTTGAACATGATGAAAGAACTGCAGTTTTCATATAATAAACTTACATGAACTAAACATTCATGCAGAGCATTAGTGAAACACGTTACATTGAAGGCACTATGTAGTTAACATGATAAAGCAATCTTTTTCCTTAAGACAGACAATTGCCCTACTTTTTGTTAACGATTCACATGTTTTATCTCATGTTTCAGGAAATTTCCTCAAAAGCAATACTTCTGGAAGTGATACTGAGGAAGAGGTGCCGCCAGAATTAGCCAGAAAAGCTATGAAGTCTGCTGTTGACACATTATTAAATAAAAGAAAACCACAACAACTAAATTCCAAAACCACCATCCTGAACCAACAACTAAACACCCCAGTTCAAGATTGCAGAGGACAAATGAACCCTTCAGCCCAGGAACACAATGAACAGCTGAAGCAGCAAATAAACACTCTGCCCAAACACAAGCACAACCAAGAACTGAATAATCCAGCTGAAGAAAACCTTGGACTAAATAACAACAGAAATACGAACACGCCAGCTAAAGAAAATCAAGGAAATTTTAATAAACAAATACACACTCAGACTCCAGAAAACCACGGTCAATATCACAAGCAGCCAGTAAACAATCAGACTCCAGAAAACCGAGGTCAATATCACAATCAGTCAGTAAACAATCAGACTCCAGAAAACCGAGGTCAATATCACAATCAGCCAGTAAACAATCCGACTCCAGAAAACCGAGGTCAATATCACAATCAGCCAGTAAACAATCCGACTCCAGAAAACCGAGGTCACAATCCGACTCCAGAAAACCGAGGTCAATATCACAATCAGCCAGTAAACAACCCGACTCCAGAAAACCGAGGTCAATATCACAATCAGCCAGTAAACAATCAGACTCCAGAAAACCGAGGTCAATATCACAATCAGCCAATAAACAATCCAAGGCATATGAATACAGACACTTTTAACCAAATGAACTTTAACATTGACACAGGGATGCCACCAATCAGTCAATTTCTTAATACTACATACTGGCCAAATGAATATAATGAAAATAATTTACCATCTACAGTTACCTACCACACAAATGAAAATGGTGGTTTATTTCATTTTAATGATGCTAAAGATATGGATGAAGAGAAATCAGATTTTCCAGTGGATGAAAAATGTCATAGTTGCTGTACTGATGTAAGAGCAATGAGGGAGGAAATAAAAACATTAAAAATGGATATGGCTAAGATGAAGAAAAGGTTCAAGGTAAATTTTAAATACAATTCTTTCTTTCAAGATAACATGATTGATATCTCCCATTTTCAGAGATCACTTTTTCCAGTAGGTATACTACATACATATATAAAGTTGAACTTTGATGGCTCGAACACCATGGATGCCTTGAACCCTTTTTGTAGTCCCTTGGTTTAAAATTTTATCATAGTTTGACTTCGACAACTCGAACACCCCTCCGGCTCGTCCTGTTTTCATTGGTCCCTTGGATGTTCGAGCCATCTTAGTTTGACTGTTAACTTCTCTGTGTGGGCAAAAGCTGATTTTTCCGACTTAATTTTTTATTCACTAAAATAAGAGTCAAAAGTCAATTTAATTATATTTCAAAATATTTTAATTATAATATTCCTCCACTGAAACTCAAGCTACAATTTTGTTAGGGTCACTAGAGTAATTGGTGGCATTTGTTAGTTAAAATTACCAATAAATGAAGAATGCAGCTGATTATCACCATCAAATTTAAGTCACAGAAAAGTGCTTATATAAAAACTCTTCCTGAAAGTTTGCATATTTTCCTTAACAATTGTATACACATATTTATGAATTAACCTGTAAAAAAATGTTTTATTTATCTTTTTCAGAAAAGCCCGACAGCTGTGTTAAAAGATGTAGAGTCTGACAATGAGGCTACTCCTAGCATTGAGCTAATAAATGGCCATTCTAAGGTACATTAATATTTAACATTCAACAAAATATTATTTTGAAACCTATTATTATTTATTAAAGAAAATGTTTTCACAAATAACGGGCATATACATGCATAAAAGTTAAATTCCAATACACTTATTGGATAAACAAATGTGCTTTAGTTTCAGCTCAGAACTGTGTGTATATTTTTTTGTTAATGAAATTTGATGATGTAAAAGAGAAGAAATAAAGTAAATGCCAAGGAGGACATTTACATTTGTTTATTTTAGGACTATATATAGGTCTTCCCACACAGACATTTGGACAAATTATGCATAGTCCAGGTTAAGCACAAATGAACTTTATTAAAGCAATTTAATATGAAAGCAATAAAATAAGAAAGTTGAAAAAAATGTGTAAGATGTTTAAACCAGAAAACTGATTTAAGACATTTTAATGTTCCATAAATATAAGGTTTTACTGTAGGTTTCAAATTATGTCCCTCAAACTGCGATAAAAGAATATTAAATGTTTATGAGGATTTGTCTTTTAACATTTCAGCATTTATTGAATATCTTTAAAATCATATTTGTTTTTTTTTCTGACAGGAGATGATAGAGGCAACAGTTAAAGAGTCTGCAAGTATCACTCATGCAGTTAAAGTGGTCTTGCAGATGGTGTTCACCAGGGATGAAATAATATCATGCAGTATTTTAGGCCAAAAAAAGAACTCAACAGTTGCAGAGACAAGACCAGGTCTGAATGAATACAGGCGGAATTTTATGGAAGGTAATTTACACATGTAATTAAAATTCCAGTGTTAGAAAGTACATACATATTATATACATAAGGTATTGATACAAGATTTTGTATCAGGTCAAGACTTTTGAGCGAATCAGTATCACTACGAGTCGCAATGTGACGAGTAGTGATGCGGTCAAATTCGCGAAACAGTCGAGACCTGATACAGAAATCTTGTATCAATACCTTATGTATATAATAGGTTTATCTAACATTTCTAATGTACATTTGTTTACTAAATTATGGGAAATTTATTGTATTTGCAAAGTAGAAGTAGAGTATTAGATTGTGTTTTTGTTGACGTTGTATGTATTTTGTTTGGTTTTTTAGCATTCCGTATTATGACATCATAAAACTGCATACGACGTCGCGCCATTCTTGTATCACCACCTGGTGTAGATACAACATCTTGTATCAGACAGGTTGTATCAAACAGATTTAAATTCATTTCTATAATATAGAAAGTACTATACAATGTTAGATAAATGTAATTATCACATAATAATTTTTACTTTATTTAGCATATCGTCAGGGTAGTTAGATCAGTTTGTAAAACAATTTATATTTCAGTTCTTTTTATCAGCAAAATGATGAATTTCACTACATTGTTAAGACCTGCATGTTTAGGTTGTTGGGGTAACTGATTCAGAAAGACAAATTTTATCATCTCTGGTCTTAAACTAAGCGATAAAAATAACAATAACAGTAGAATACCGAAGTTCAATGGACATCTAAGATTACAAATCAGAAAAAAGAGGAAATTGAATTGTCGTCAATAAACACCTCAGCTTGTACTGTAGACTAGCCATTTTGAAATCCCCTATTACATGTATGATTTACTAGATACTTAGTACAGACATTTTCAATTACAACTTTTATCAGTTACCTCAACTTGGTTTTATATGATGTGTCTGTAAGCACATGCCAACCTTTCTTAAAAAGGAATTTACTATGTCATGTACAGTTCATCTTTATGACATTTCTTTACAGATGATATTCTCTTTTTTCTACAGAAATAATTGCAAAGAATTTTAAAGTCACCATCAAAGATGTCAGAACAAAAATGAGGGACAGGATGAAAATACTGAGAAGGAATTATACAAACACTCAAAGTGCTGACACCCATTAAATGGACCAGTCAATTAGTTTTCAATAAATTGATGGAAAATTTATTCAGCTTCCTTATTTTCAATATTAGTTTATGATATTTAGTTTGTCTTTATTGCAGACAGGCGATTATTCTCCTTAAGTTAACTACATTTTACGTAATCCCTCAGGTCATATTTATGTACCTGGGTAAAACTAGGATTTGCTGTAAAAGAGACATTGGAAAAGCTTAGATTACCTTGGAAAAGCTGGGACTTTTTTACAGAATCCTTGGATTAGTTGGGACTCACTGTCTGACAGGACCCAGGAAGAACCTGGAAAAAGCTGGGACTTATCTGAGCTTACATATTGATAGCTGTAGGAATCCTAGGACAGAGCTGAGAAATCCTAGGACAGAGCTGAGAAATCCCAGGATTTCATATGTCCAAGGTTTCCCAGCATTTTCATATAATCCTAGGTTTTCTCAGGTTTGTCCTGTTCCAATACTCTCCCACGTTTTCC
>JAULBM010022012.1:0-11330 GCA_032357055.1 Geukensia granosissima | reverse complement strand
AATGATCATTGGAAAAGATAATTTCAAAATCAATACCTGGTATAATATAATAAATAGAAAACAGGAAAATAACATCAATCTTCATCCTCTTCGGTTTTAACCCTTAACCCTTAAAAAGAACAAGGAAAACAAATTGAATGACAATCACCTGTATTGTTACCTGAATATGACCTTTTACAAAGTACTGTAAAACTTCCTGTTACAATGTATCGTGTATCAAGTGATAATTTTGTCACACAAAGAGAAATGTAGATTACATAAAGATTTTAAAACACTAACAATATCTAATCAAAATTTCTCCACTCATCTGGAAAATTGGAAAATTTTGTCGTTTTCCGTTTAAAATAATTTTGTGAAATTTGTAAAATGAAAAATATTTTGACAGGTTTTATTAAGTCTATTGGCATTTATTTATACGTAATGTCAGTAAAAATAAGTTTGGCGGTACCAGAAATGCAAAAACGCAGACATTGTCGGATCTTTTAATTTTTCACAAAATCGACTATATCTTTCACAACTGTTTTTACATGAGCAAAGGATAAATACTAACACCTTGGATATTTGTAACACCCGATTCGGTTGCCGGTAAGATAGTTAAATTTCTGTCAGGTTTTGTGATTGCTTAAACTTGTTAAAGAGAGAATAACAAAAAACGTGAGAGCCTCAGTTCATTAAACGTACATTAGAATATCATAGTATTAACTGAAATAATGTGGTAGGAGTGAAAAAATACTGGATGTTTTAGGCAAACTTAGTTCTGGTCATGTTCGAGATACGAATATATACTCTGACGAAAAGCTCTTGATACCTCTTAACCTTATAAAGGAAAAGGTTCTTTATCTTATTTATCTGCATTTATCTTCCGAAACAAACAAGCAATTATAAAAAATAAATCATTAAAATAACAATAAGCCGCTGTAATTATCCAACTCCTTTTAGATTACAATTGAACAAGTGTGTCTTATTGCGAAGATTTATAAAAAAAGTGACGATTATTTTGACGGAGATGTGCATTTAGTCCCTTTTTAAGATATTGTGTATGTATTGCACAATTTTTTTGCTTGTTTTTGCATAAAAAAAGTCTGACTCCATTTTTTTAACAACTGTTTTGTTTTGACCTAGATCAAGGAGTGAGTGATTCATCAAAAGATGTTTTAAAATACCAAATATATCATTTGCCTGACCCAGTTAAGGGGTCGAGGTCTTTGATTGTTCTTTGTCATTCAATTTCGTTAGTCACATTTATTATATTAAGGAAAGATTTGCATAGTTTCACGTATACAGATTCTGTTTGTTTAGGCTAATTTGGAGCTCATCAGGAAGACTGGGATTCCACTATTGTTACTGAAATGCAATCAACCACATCCACAATTTTTTCTCTCAATTTTCCAAAAAAATAGAGACCGCCTCGGTGGTGTAATGGTAAGCATGCTTGCCTCGAGTGTGGCAGGTCGTGGGTTCGATCCCCGTCCGAGTTAAACCAAAGATATAAAATTAGTATTTGCAGCTTCTTCATTAAGCACGCATCATTTAGGAGTAAAAGCAGGAGTGGTCGGCCCATATTCAGAATGTCAGAATATTGTGTCTGGGTAAAGTACGCGTCTTCCTGTGAACTGTTGCTTTCGTGAGCTAGCACGTTAAAAATCCGGCTCAACGTGCCACTCATCATAATATGATCTCGTCCTGAATATGCATGAAATATTTGCCACTGGACGTTAAGCACAAATCAATCAAACAATCAAACAATCAATCAATCCAAAAATGGTATTAACATATTTGTCATGTTTGTGGCAAACTCAAGTTATATGTTACAACTTATGTCCGATTTTACAATTTTAGTTTTCACAGGGCATTTCAGTAAAACAAGTGAAAGAAATTGAACGATATTAATGTAAATTTAGATGAAAAGCAGCAAAGTCTTAAGGAAATGCTAATGATATCTTAATTCACAAGGTAGCATTTCTGACGTAAAATCAGCGAGAATATAAAAACCCAGGTACATGTTGATGTTGGCTTCCTAACTACAATATCCGCAAACATCTAGACAACCTGACGAAATTAAAAAAAGAATAACGACAAACGAAAGCATACAAACCATCACACCAAAACTTTAAATTTGGAACTTGACAATGGATATCTTCCGTTTATTATGAATACAAATCCGTTCCCATACCGGTTACGACTAACATCGATTGTGTCTATACAACGGCTTTGACCACTGAGTAACACGACAGTTGCCACTAGTAGAGCAGGAGTTGCTTATACTTCCAGAGCACCTGAACTCACCCTGTTCGTGTAACTCTAGCTTTAGTTTTAAGTGTAGTGTTGTGTGTTCTATGTTTGTCTTTCGTTTCATTTTTGTTGACCATGTTCTTGTCTGTCTTCCGACTTAACGATTTCTGTCTGCTCTTTGGTACCTTCGAATTCCCTTTGAAAAAAAAAATTAATAGAAATTTGTGCATATGGCATCCGTAGCTGTAGATATTTTTACGATATAACGTTAGTTAATTAACATTCAATGAACAGTTTTTTTTAAGAGCAGCACTTTGCCTGAATTAAAGATCGACAAGCGCTGACGCATATAAGGATATTCGGACTAGGTTAGAGTAAAACACATATCATAAAAGATTAAAGTATGAAGTTGAATTATTTGGCGTCTAACGGCTATTTTATTTCCATTTTTTTGTAGATATACTAGGTGTCTTTGATCACTGAAACTTGAATCCTTAAACCACGAACGAAAACTACAGAAGCTATTTATTAGTCTAGATGACTGGTATTTAGTAATTATAATTTTGGTGCAATTTTTTTCAGGAGATTAAATCAACTGTAATGTGCATATTGAATTTTTAGATACAATTTAATACGAACTCAATACTTCACATTTATTACAATATGGAAACTTAATATTTTTTAGAAATTGAAGTAAAATTGAGGTTGTTCACCAATTAGTTATATCCATTAATGAAGGACAAAACCGTTTGGTTGAACCAAATATAAAATATTGGATCCCACCAAAATTACCAAGGAAATTCCATTGCAAACCTCTTGTTTGCAGTATATATTTTCTGAAATTAAACGAAAGTTGAAGTTTTAAATTGTTCAAGACAACCTTGCAAAATATCTATGTTAAATCATTTACTTACAATTTTGTCAATTGAAGAATTATATATTTCTATCTTATAGCTCTGTATAAGGTGATGAAGGAAAACTTCAACATGGTAAAAACCGTAAAAACAGGAAAACTTATGACGATTATTCATCTACTTACCAGTTACTGAATACATATCTGGAAGGCGTACCTTTAATCAATTTAAACGAATAACTATATTTAGAGTTTAATTTCTTCCTGTTTATATATTGAATTTTTTTATGATGAACAGGAAGTTAAGTAGGAGAGTAAAAAACCCACGAATATGTCATTTAAACGACATTCTTGATTTTAAATTGAATTTAAAGTAACACCAAGAATTACCTCACTATTTCAACTTTTTGATTATCTTATTCCAATTTGCCACTTCTTAGTAGAAAAAAAAACGGATAAGGTAAATAAAGCAGAACACATTTCGCTGAATATATAGCCCGATGGTAATTTTAATATTTGATTTATTATTGCCGTTAAAAATGCAACCATAGACGTATAGTTGTTTTCATATAAGAAAGAAAAAATATAAACGTCAGACCAGAAGGATCAGTTCAAACGACAATATAAATGTAAGACCCGTAACGACAAAGACGTTTTTGAAATATTCCAGACAAACATATTCTGTTTTCTTGTTATTTCTTGTGTAACTGAGTATTGAAGTTATATAATGATCATTTATCGTCATCTATCTACTGTAGCAGAAGCTGAACTTTCTCGGAACGAATGACGACATTTATCAACAAGCTTAGAGTGATATTTAGTACCAAATAATACTGATGGTCTATTTAGATAGCTGTCTACTAATTTGGAAAGATATTTTGGTGACGCCATCTCACTTATTCCTAGATTAGGACACATCTCCATAAAAGACTCAAGAAATATTCAATTTTAGAGGTCTACATTATCATTTTGACAAAGGAGGAATTCCACTCGTTGTGAAACTCAAAATCCTCCATCAAATAACAGGCATACAGATTAAACTTCTGATAAAGTATCGTCAATCAAAATCAATATAAAAAAAAATAATGACTATCAAAAACCAGCACGTCCTGATTTGAAAAAAAGAAATTTCCTCGAGTGTTTTGTTATGTGTCATGGATTGCTTGATTAAACGATAATAAAGAATGGGAAAATTAAATACATATCCAGAAACCTCGAAAGAAATGAGCTATTTACCTTGGAAAGTAGTTCACCAGCGGCACCATTCTCTTTCTATGAAGGCGCTTGCGGGACTTCCGGTAATGTCATACTCACTAGTCTCATTCCCAGTCTCGTGACTCATCTTCTATACTTGTAGCGCCACGATTACAGGGAGTCGTGCGGTCTATCCCCGCGGTCTATTATCAAACGAACAACATTCAAATAAGCAATAATTGTTGTCTTATAAGCGCCCAGCATTTATGAGTAAGAGCAAAAAATGTTTGCAAGGAGATAAAATAGCCTGTCTGTCTCTCTTTCGACTAAATACATCCTCTCGAGCTGGCACTTGAGATATCAGTGCTTTTTTAACATTCAAATCACTTCATTGTGCTTGCGTTTATGAATATGTAAGACTTGAATATTTGCCTTTTCTATTAAACTGACAAAAACATGCATTTTCCTCTAGAATCATATCCGAAAATATCAGCTCGACGGGATTTTTGTATTTTAAATGATCCGATTTGGAAAATGTAAAATAATGATTTACTAATGTTCAATTAATATAATTATTTTTATGCTAAATGATCATTTAATCAGTAGCACCAGAAGCATAACATAGGAAATCCGAGATCCTAAGATTGCAAAATAAATTACTCAAAACAAACCAATTATAAATAGACAGCAAGATGCAGCGTGAAGTACATCTACCATGTGCCTTTTCCATAATTTTATGAATTCAGAATTTAAATAATTCCTTGAAATGTGTGTTAAATATTTCCTAGCAAATTTCGATCGTTCCATACAAGTCTAACAAGTGGACTGGTGAATACCCTCGGGGATCCCTGTCCACCAGCAGAGGCCTGGTGGTTTAAAAATACAGTTTAAATTTAAATGTAAAAGGAATTCGAAAATGCCAAAGAGGCAGACAGAAATCGTGAAGTCGGGACCAGACAAGACCATGGCCAACAAAATGAAACGAAAGACAAACAAAGAACACACATCACTAAACTGAAACCTAAAGCTTGAGTAACACAAACCTTACAAAAACCAGGGTGCGTTAAGGTGCTCAGGAAGGGTAAGCAACTCCTGCTTTACTAGTGGCAACCGTCGTGTTACTCAGTGGTAAAAGCCGGTGAAGAGTCAAATCAATGTTAGTCAGAACCGGTAAAGGAACGGATTTGTATTCATGACAGTCGGAAGATATCCATTGTCATCTGTGAAATGGATATTTCGTACCGGTAAATGATTGTTGGTTGCTTGACGTCCAGTGTTAAATATATCATGCATATTCAGGGGTCAGCTCTGTCGATCGAGCCTTAGAGAACGCTTCGGTTATCAGCCGTGAAAAGTTCTACAGAGTAGTTTACCTTAAATTATCTACGGTAGATATCAGATATTCTATTTTTTTTCAAAAAAGACATAAAAATAATTTACATTGACATGTGACATAATGAATTTTGAGGAATATATAAAACCGGAATCTAATAGCTGAGCAAATGCATCAAATACATATTTCCAACCTCCTTTTTACTAGACATAGGTAGGGGCGATGATATTTTTGTGTATTTTTGAAATTATATATGTTTATATTGCATTTTAAGGGTGATATAATATTTTTAGAGCACAAAGCAAAACATATATAAAGTTTTAACACTGTAAACTGCACATTACAACTTTTTCCCGCCGTCTTAATTGGACTGCAGTAGATATTTCTAAAGTTGTTACTAAGTTTTGAGTTGAATATCTTACCAATTGTCTAATTGTTAGCATCACTCCAAAATGTTGATAGATACAAGAATACCTTTAGGAGCGATCCGGTCTGAAAAAGACATGACTTACTGGAAACAACCAAAAAGGCTAAACAAATATCCACGTTTTGGATAATTATGCATTAAATTTTAAATATTAATACATTTTATATTCATCGACAGAATTTGCAGTAAATGTTAACTTTGCCGTAGTTTTGGGTTTCAGCATATACTTGGGGTATTTTTGAAATGATCTCTGAACCTGGAATCTTAAATCCAGAGCAATCATTGTATAAAATATCAGTTTCATTATTCACGGTAAAAACCGGGAAGTGTGTATTTATTCGAAATATAATTAACCACATGACTAATAAATGAACCGGATTTTCTAGAGGGAACTAAATTAATGACCTGGGCAAAGTTCGCTGAACTTCGAAATAAAAAATATTTATCCATTATTAATCTTTTGACGACTTACAATGGTTTTCGAAGGTTTTGAAAAAATTCAATTCATAACGTAAGGAAAAGAAATACAATGTCGTAGGAGTTGTTAAGAAATTAAGAATATTTGAAAATCATTTTTATTATGGTCCCGATGCCTTAAGATATTGTACGTCCTTATTCCGTTTCCTATCTCATTTTAAGACCTAATAGCCCTTTGAAAAAATAAGTATTCAGAAATCTTTTTAGTTAAATGAAATTTTGCATTCAATGTTTTATTGAAATTATTTCAAATGATTCTAGACAGTCACGTCAGGTTTTTCCCAAATCAGCACATTGAGATTATAAATTCCATCTTTTAATTTCCTTCTACGAGTTTCTTGTTAGATGATTGAGTAATTATAAAAAGTAGCAGTCTTGACAAGTCACGAAATATTATGTTTCATGAAAATAACCTATTGACTGCACCAGAAAAATGATTAGATTTTAAGGAATTGTTAATAATTAGATAATCAGCATTTGTTTATACAACTGCATAATTCAAAAGATATGCATATGGTTTGAATAAATGAAAAAATAATTCGTTACTTGGATTTTCCGAAGAGAGCATGGTTGTTGACGCATAAATAACTACATCAAGGATTCATCCAACTAAGGTTGAAGTTGTCCCTCATAAAATTTCATGGTCGCCATCACGAAGTGGTTGTCCACATGGTATCAGTGTTTCTAAACTAGTTATGGAACTGTTATCGGTTATACAAAATTAATTTGACATCTTCTCGGATTGACGTTTATCCAGATTAGAGTATAAGGATTCCACGACGGGCGTTGTGCGCAAGACAGCTGGGGCTTACCCTTCATGAGCACTTGACCATACTCCTGTTTTGTAAAGGAGTTCGAGGATTCCAAGCCGTTGTTCCTTTTGTTTTCGTTTTATCTTTTAGTTTGTTTTAAATTTGACTTGTCTCTTTGGACTATGATCTTATCTCTCACATGGGTATTCTACACTGGACTTTTATCAGAATTGTGAATGTTTATCATTGTAAACATTGGTAATTTTGTATTATATAAAAATGTACAATATTGCCGTTGACTAAAGATACGCATTTTCCGCAAATAACACTGTGACGTCGTTATTTTTGTGCTTAAACATATTTTGAAGTTATAGAGCGTGTAAGTCATAAAATACGGACATTTTACGTAGTTTGGATAAATACTATTGACGTCTTCAGTAACAAATATTAGAATTTGTATTAATCTCTATCTAAACCATGGAAATCCACGAATAAACTTTATATCGATATAAGCATTGTATTTCACTGATCGTTTACGTTATTTTACGTTATTTATTATACATGGAGTTAGTCACATATCAAACAAAGTTAATGCATATTTTCATTAGAGATAAATACACACAAAATAATGACTGTCTAGGGAAATATCACATTTCATTGCTGCAACTGTGCAATTCATTTTAGTCTATATAACTTCAGAATACATTGGTTGAAAACCATATTACACTTAATGTACAAAATAATGAGTGCATCATTATTTTCCCTTTTCTTAGTTATTACTTGAACTTTATTCGGAAAATACTATGGACTATGCAGACCTTAAAGTCCTTATATGTGACATTTAGAATAAAAAGGCTTCAATCAATTCACATAGACAATATTTTGATTGATCATGATTCAATTCATGATTTTACATTGAAGATTAATTGCCCAATTATTTTCGTAAGATTTTTTTAGTTCAGTGAATATCCATGTCTGAGACCAAAAGTGTATAGTCCAAAGAGACAAGACATATTCCAAACAAACAAAAAAAAACGAAAACTAAAGGAACAAAGGATTGGAATCCACGAATTTCCATTCAGAACAAGAGTATGATCAGGTGCCCATGACGGATAAGGATCCCTTTCTTGCGCGCAACACCCATCGTGAAATCCTTAAACTCTAATCCGGGTTAACGTCAATCAGAGAAGAAGTCAACTAATTGTTGTATTACCGGTAATTTATTACGTCTTCTGATTTAACAGGTGAGCGATACGTACTCGCACGATTATCTGTTTGGCTTTTATGTTGTCTGTTATTCGATATCCTTAGCGCCCGTACGGTACGGGATGGATCTTTTTTCACTATTGAAGGTTTAAGATAACAACTTGACACAAATTTTGTTCAAATCTTTTTCAAGTGAAAAAAGCCAGTTTATGTTTACAATTTTTTTCCAAGTTTTTTTCTTGTTCCTATTTACCCATGTGTTCCTTTTTCCAAATACATTAAAAAGTATTCAATAACATTTTAGAAATATAGTAACTTCTCCTTACCAGTAATGTGTGGTTTTGTAAAATTCGCTATTTGCGCTGTTACGATTTTTTCTATATTTTTGTCAAGAAACCAGGCCAGAGTTTGAGTTAAGCTGGGCTTACCCAGAGTATAACCATAGCAAACCCAGCGCTGTAAAAGTTGAAGTGCAGTACAGCGTTATTATGGTTTTGTCGTTGATTTAAGGCAGCTCTGCGTTAGACATCAAAACAGTCTCAAACCAATTTGAAGGCTCCCCAATAGTAAACACCAGCATTCCCAAATCAATCCAAAGCTGTTCTAGGAGTGCATAATGTGTTTAATGGGTGACAGTTCACGTCACTGTTCTGGGTATGTTTTGAGATAGTTTGCATTACACTGATAAATACTAGCATTTTATTCACATTAAAAAAACTTTCACTCATTCTTAATACCGCTATATAAGTGTTCGTACGGCATGATTTTCAGCACCTTTAAAATTGTGTTTGAAAATTCTCCCTCCTTTAATTTCATGTTCGCAATCATGAATTGATTTATTCCGATGCCATCAAAATTCTCAGCTGTTTGAAGACCTGTTCTATACCTGTATTTTTAAAATATTATTGAAATTTTCTCAGATTTTAGTTAACCTTTATAAGAAATAAAGGATCACAGGACAGAATCAACTTGCGGCACATAAAAGATTTCGCCCTCCGAAACACCCGTCTTTTCTTATGTTTTATATCTTGCCTTTTTCCGACTGCTTCTTGTACGGAAATGGCCGAGTGTGATCCGATCGGTTTTGTATATAATTTTCTGACATTTAATGATTCGGATTTTTCCGTTGAGCTTTTTCAAAATTGCTTGTTTCGAGTTTGTTTTTTTCAGTGTGGACTCTTCCTATTTTTCTCACATGTATTCTGTTCTTGACTTACATCTTAATTGTGCATAAATCTATTTTAACTTCCTTGTTGAACCCATATGCTCTTATGTAATGGAAAACTCACAAGGTTTTATAATAACTTGCATAATCATATTGTGCTATCGGAACACCTGTTTTCGGGAAGAAATTTGCAAAATATTAATTTAAAGTTTACACAAGAAGTCGGCCACACACCACTCTTGGCCTTCAATGATTGATAATTTACAGTTATATAACATCGATTAATCCCCTGAGCGATTGCGTTTCTCGTTAAACAGTTTTAAGTCAGTTTGGCGAGCTTTCATCAATTTTATAACTTAGGCTTATCTTCCTTAAATCAAAGGTTAACTAGGTGGGATATGACAAATGTTTTTCCTATCATTAGTGAGCAATCCAATTGTACTCACTAGTTGCTGCATGTCTACTCTTTTGCAATTTATGACAGAATTAAACAACAGGCAACACTGCTATTGTTTTAAGCGCAGGATAGGCTGTATGGCGTGTTTTCGTCATAAACTATTTGGAATTCGTTTTTTTCTTTGAGACAGAACATGTACGTTCTAAATTATAGGATGCAATTGCCTTTTCTTGCTGTTTTATGGAGTTATTATATGCAACAGTTTTATAGCCATAAGATTCGATTATTCGTGACGTCGTTTATAATTTTTCATCGAAATGTTTTGAGGACCGGGTAGTCGCCTTAATAAACATGCGATCAAAAATGTTAGATATTAATAATATAAAATATTTTTGCAAAATTTTATTTGACACCACTGGGACGATGCATCTGCTGGTGGACCAGAAATCTCCGAGGGTATGCCCCAGCCCAGTTGTCAAGATTTTGTATGACATGATATTTTAAAAGAAATTAGCTGTAATTGAATTGAACTACTGAAAATACTTAGAGTACTTTTGTGTTTGGATCTGGCACTTAAATATTTAGTTCTAATACTACTTATTAGATGTTACTCCTGGAAACATAAATACAGCATACCAAAATTAACCTGATTTTTCAACATAAGAAAACTTTTATTAAAAAGGGATTTGTATTGCAAGTCTATAGGCAGTGAATAATACATACATCCAGAAATACATGTACAGACCTCGAAAACATTGTCGGTGTTTCTAACAACCCTTTAAAATCCTAACACAATGGTTAACATACCTGCAATTGTTTTCACAAAAAGTTGTAATATAAGTTGATCGTAAGTTAAAAACTTAAAAGGAAAACTCATTGTGATGTCAGCACTTACGACAGAAATTACACTTACGATATTTTGTGAAATAGACTGCTGATTCCAAGCTAGATGTAGTTTAAATATTTCATCTATAGCCGAAGCAAACAAGATAATGCAAAAATGAAAAGTATTCACAGCATGCAAGAACAAAATGTAACACAGTATTAAATATAATTTCGTTTTGATATAAAGTAAATGTTGATTCCAAAGAACACAATATAAAAGATCTTAAAATATTGGAAGAATTTTATCAAAGCAATTAATAATGAAACTTATAAGTTGTGTTAAAAGAAAAAGGGTCGTTAAGGCCCGTTTGGGCCCACGAATTTGGTTGATCGATTGATTGTTGTTTAACGTCCAGTGGCAAATATTTCATGCATATTCAGGACTAAAACAAGTTAAACAATGAATCAA
>JAULBM010022001.1:0-11330 GCA_032357055.1 Geukensia granosissima | reverse complement strand
GACGCAAGACGACTAAAGTGATACCTATATGTCGCCACACACTTTGAGTGCAGGCGACACAAAAAGTGTGATCGCACCAAACATCACGAAGATATTTTTACCAAGCAACTGTACTTGATAGATCTTAACTTGTGCAAAGTTTTGTTTGATGTTTTGTGCATCTATATTAAAATCGACAAAATCGTATCAAATATTGTGTCAAATTCACATTTGAAGCAAGTTCTATTAGCCATGTGACCGTTGCAGAACATATTAAAATAAAAAATCTGTTGGATTATTTTTTTCTATTGACATTATTCATTAGTTTAAACATATTTTATTTGTCAAAAACAAAGAGGATGAGGCACGAGTACAAGGTACTTACGAGGCCTTCGATCTCCACAGAACATTTTATTCTTTATATACATTATTATTCAATACAAAAAATATAAAATGATAGATATTATCCACGTTTTATTATTTAGCCAAATTCTTGGGCCAAAAATGTGCCTTAACGACCCTCGTCCTTTGATATTCGTCGACACTGGTGTCGTAACTTACTTTAATATCATCTAGAACCAGTTCTGTAGATGGCAACTCTGACCATTTTCCATTGGCTTGTAAAGTCTTTATAACTGGTTCCCTGCCTGGTATACCACGTGGTGCGCAATGCGGGAAAGCAATAGACATGGGAACATCAAACTGAATGAAAACATGTATACAGTTCTAATAAAAGTAACAATAATAATTCAGGGTGACCTATAGTGCAACTTCTTATTTAGATGACAATAAAGTGGTCTCTCTGAATTATACTCCATATTTTTCGTTTTATAAAGAATAAAATCTAGAAAGAGTTATTCTTCCGCGTTGCCTATGATTTGCAAATTAATTATCTTCTCTTAAACGTTGCTATTAAAAAATTCAGACACGTTTTCATAAACTCACAGACCGCAGAATATGCAGACTTACTCCATGCCTTGATCCGTTATAACAGTGTTTAATAAATTAAACAATCGAAACAATACGATTTCAACCACTTTGTAATAGCTCACTGTTTCTAACAAAACTTACACTAAATTTCTTTTCACCGTTCGTAGGTTGGATTTCAATGATGTTGCTAATCAGCTCCTCCGTTTCTGATAGCTCCAAAATACCAGTCTCTTGGTCCAATCTGGTTACCTCTACATCGTCTCGACTAAGTGAACCAGATATTGCTCGGATGATACAGCCAACACCAGGATCGTAATCACCAGGTTCTACACTGTATCTGCAGGATATAATAATATTCCACTGAACAATTTTGAGGTGTTAGTTTTGGTTATTCTTAAACATAATGAAAGCATTCTGACGGATTTGTGGAATACTTGTTTTGTTTACTATTATGACCTATATTTAAGAAAATTTTTTGCTTGTTTTTTCTTCGCGTGTTGACAGTCTCTATATCTACAATTTGTTAGAGTGTGCATTATTTTGGATACTTCATTTACTATTAGAAAGGATGTTTTGGCTATCACGTCATGTTGTAATAACCGTTCTGTAAGATTGAATTTGATAATAGCAGTATATATTTAAATAGTTTCATTGTTATAAATATGATTGTCAATAGTAAATCCATTCGAAAATTCTAAATTGCGAAACTTTTGCACCGGAAAGGTTTCATAGATGTCCAAACCGTATCATCCTATAAATATAACTTTAGAACGTTATACACTTTTATATTTTTTTACTCTTTTGGGGCCTTTTACGGCTTGCCATTGTTTATTCTAACGGGTTGTTTACGAGGTAGAGGTTTGTCCATTCTAAAAGGCCTTGCAATGTTTTTAAAGTTTAACCATGGACAATCATACAACATCTCACATTTCTACCAAATCTATATCAAACAAAATATTTGTATTTGTCTAAATAAATCCTCTAGTTAAGAAAATTTCGTGTAGCTTGATAGTTCCTTACATATATCTTGGCCAATTATTTGGGTTAATTCGTTCTGCTTCCTTTCTCGCCTTCTCTTCATCAGCTCGTTTGCGTTCGTCTTTGAATGTTGTACCCTTCTTCTTTGCTTCTTCCCTCAATTGCTGATCTTCCACCTCTCTTAACTTCCGTTCCTCTTCAGCTTTTTTCTGTGCCCGCTCCTGAGCACGTTTTTTAGCCTCTTCCTCTGCTTTACGTTTTTCTATGGCTGCTTTACGAGCCTCTTCGGCAGCTTTTAGGGCAAGTTCTGCCGATTCCCAGGCTTTTTTTGCCAGGCTTTCAGCCTCAGCTGCTTCTATTTCTGCCTCATTAGCTAGCTGATTAGATTCTGCTACGGCTACCGCGGCTCTAGCTACCGATGACCTGGCTTCGGAAGCTTTCGCTAGTGCAGATCTTTCCACTGCGATTCTTTCTTCTCGTAACTTGTGTTTTTCTGTGTAGACATAAAAAGAAACATAAATAATTATTGTGTGTAGATATAAAAAAAGATACATAAAAAGTTTTTATTACGGATACATTCTTGTATTTTAGGGTTTCTGCAATACATTGAACGAAATTTACAATGACAACTATGAGAACAATGTGTAAAGTAACTTTTTCATATCCATAATTTGATAATATCTGAAATTACCCTAAATAGTAACTGTATTGGAGATATTTCGTTGATATGCAGCACAATGATCTTTTTTTTCTTTTGAAAAATCTTTGATAATATTTGAACTAATTTGTATAATTATTTATAATCCTTTCAAATGAGCATCAAAACAAGTAAATGAAATTACAGTATGAATTCTCTAGTAAGCACAGTGTCTACCCCATTCATATACATGATATTTGACTTTATATAATGCATTATGCACGTTATCAAGTTTCCTCTACTGTGTGATTTAATAAAAGCCAGATAATTCAATAAATCAATCCAATTTTTTTATGTTGATGGGAGAATGAAGTAAAATAAGCAGATATCAATATTTAATATTACCTTATACCCGAGATTCCTTTAAGTAAATAGGATTTCATAAAGTTTAACTTAGATTTAATTTCCTGTTCAAGAGGGGGACTAATTAACTATAAAAATCAAAAACTATAGCTCATTTTCAAATTAATTTCATTTTCCACGCAGTCAACCTTAATTAAATATTCGCAAAACCATAATTCCTCTTTTATGTTGAAAATGAATACCGTGATATAAATTACAAAATCAGCGAGATGCAGTTCATTGTAAAAACCAATTCGCACGTTAATGCCGAACGAAGGCTGAATAAATAATATTAAGTTCAATGTATACAACTTCGTCATATTAAATACTATTAAATCAACTGTATATTTGTTCAAAAGCTTACTGCCAAATTTGTTCAACAACGTGTAACTATGTTTTACAAAGGAAATGTAAAACTTTTTCTGAAATAGAATTTTAATATGAGACTTATTTTCCCCGGCATGTAACTTCAATTCAAAGCATTCCGATTTCACCCGCCTTTATAAAATGATGAAAGGTCTGATGTAGTCGCAGTTGGTAATTAAGTCTGTTAAGATTATATTCTTGTGTTAAAATATAGATTTGACATAAGAATTTGTTAAGTTTGTAGGATTTGTGACATTCTTTGTATTAACAACACTCGCAAGTTCACAAGTACTTTAATAAGACAAAGACAATACACACTAAACTCTAAGCGTATTATTTTTATATAATAAAGATACGGTATATATGGTAATGATGGACTTGCAGTAAATCCTATTCCCAGTTTATTGAACATATTTTATGAATGAATATCCACCTTGCAATTTTTAATCATAATCCATTAATAAATGGTTACATAATTTTAAAATCGTATTAAATAATTAATCGGATTATTAATTAGTAAATTTAATACAAGTAAGGAATTCAAGCAAAATAAATAATTGAACTGACAAGTTCATAGACTTAATTTCATACTTTTCATAACATTGAAACAAAATTTGCCATAACTAATATTAAACAACAAAAAATTAACAATGAAGTATATCATATTATATACATGTATATATCGTACGATTTCTTATTATTGGCAACACATTCTGTAGCTGAAAATGATTTTATTTGCATTAATAAACAGGAAAGAAAAAAAACACCACACAGTTTTTGCACTAAGTAAATGTGTCCGTCATTCTTGTATACAAACAAACAGACAACTTTACTTAGGAGTTAATGGTATTGTATTTGAAGGTTTTTCGGCATCAATTGAGGTTTGATAGTCGCAATTTAATTGAGTTTACTGCTGATTCATTAGCGAACCAGTAATAGATATATGTGACCATCACTGAAATCCAAATTGATGTGGCCGATCTTAAAATACAATACCGATAACTCCATTCTAATTCAAAGGAAATAAAATTTATCTTTAAAAATCATTTTCAAATATGAAATAAATGTCTTTGCTTGTGTAGTTTCTCTGAGGGCATGAAATTTGGATTTTGTGACATGAAAATTTCGACTTCGTACAATCAAAATCAACGTTACAAACACTGCTGCATTATAAACCCGGCCTTGAAAATTACTTCACAGTGGAGCCGGTCTGCACTGCTAGGCACCGTGGCCCTTAAAAGCCGTTGTTGACAGAAAATGAAACCAGCAAGCTACTGAAAAAGGCATTTAACGGTAAATCGACGCCATCTTGAAATAACGACATGATGTCGACCAAACATGTAACAATATAACTACAAGTTCCACCAAGAACCGTCCGACTGAGAGCATTAATTTGTTGTGTAGGACGTTAAACACCATCAACAGCCACTTTGTATTGTGTTTTAAGATGATCAAATTTCTAGAGTTTATGTTCACTTCAGTTCGAAACAAACTAAATATTCAGTCTTGGACTCAATGTTTTATTGTTCTCCCTTTAACATGGAGGTAAAATAATGATTTGCTTTGATTCAGAGAAAAATTCAATTTAGGATAAATTATACACCAGATGAAATACTTTATTGTTGAACTTGCAATATATTCTAATGAAATTGTGGAAACATTCTGTATCATATCATATACAGACCAGCTGGAAATATCAAACCAGGAAATATCATATCATATACAGACCAGCTGGAAATATCAGACCAGGAAATATCATATCATATACAGACCAACTGGAAATATCAAACCAGGAAATCTTGTCATTGGTATAAGATAAATGTGCACATTTACTTGTACATCTTTTCAATTTTTAACCCCTTGGGGAACCCCAAATATAGATTCTTTTTAATTATAGACCCTCAAGTTTAAAAGCCTGTATTGGATCAGATTTTAAAGTCCCTTTTGCTTTGTGAAATTTAAAAAAAAATAGAGTAATTTATTTAAAAGCTTTCCTTGTAGACCTAAGTAACAAAAGAATGTTTAATTTTAAATGAGAAAAGTTACATATATATACGTGTTGGAAATATTGATCTTGTCAAACATTGTTATGACTTTACCTTTCAACTCTACAGAAATTAAATAAAAACAAAATCTTTTATGGAAACTTTAATAGGCGCTCGAATTCATTAAGGGTAACAATATAACCTATCACACGTGTCTTCCAAATGACGAGTGAAAAATTCTCTTTTTTTCAGCTACATTTCATGTTGGGCTCCATCAGTAAATTTATTATAATTGATAACCTTTTTTCATAAACGAATGAACCTATGTCTAGTTTAAAATGAACAAGTACTAAGTTGTCTTTTATTCCAAAGGATTTGACAAAAATACATCCATCAATAAAGACAAAATATTACCTTCTTCAAAATTCTCTTGATTTTCCATCCATGTTGTTAAATCCTCCTCTCGAAATCTCTTCGCAATGAGATTGTTTACCTCATCACCCGAGGTCCGTAACTCCTTCAGACATTTGTTCAAAAAGATAAACAAATATTCATATTTCTTATATGCATCTCTTAAGGACATGAAATCACCTTTGAACTTATCCAGATCCAAGACAAAATCCGCAAGAGGCTGAGAATTTAATCTTTTTATATATTCCGAAATGAGTTCCTTCATATTATTCATTAGATCTTGAACTTTGACTTCTAGTTCAGAAACAGTTTCCACTGCATGATCAATTTTAATGTTTCGTCGAATCTGTTCGACCGACTCTATCCCAATATCATTTAATTCTGGATTTTCAGTCACTTCCTCTTTATGTTCAGCTTCTTCTGCTTGATCATCACCTGCTTTGACTTGAGTGTCGTCTGCGTGATTTTTCCGAGACTCTGGTTGTTCTTTAGCGTCCTCTGTAGATTTTCGTTCATTTTCATCATTGTCATTATTGCTAGTCATCTTATTTTCATTATCAGTTTCAAGTTCTTTCACAAAGTCTTCTGATTCAAGAACCCATTCGTTGGACATTTTACGTCTCTCCTTATTTTCCTTTTTATTATTTGCTTCATTCTTATTTTCTGTGTTTTTCTCATTTGTCTCTCCATCGTGATCACTTTCTCCAGAAAACACACCGTCGTCGCAATTAATGACCTTTCCGGGTATATCACGTTGCTTTGCTTCAGTGTAATCTTTCCCTTCCATTTTCTCTGTTTCAGCATCAGAATCAGAATTTTTGACTGCTTCACGCCGAAATTTCTGTTTTGCCATATCCTCCCCGATTTTGTTATTTTCTAATTGCACATCAAAATGAATGTTCTCATTTGGCAATGGCGCTACAATATTTGTTATAGGTTCAATTTCCTCCAGAGTATCGTCTGGATTTGAGTTTCGGCTATTTAATATACTTGTGCCACTTTGTACAGTTTGTTTGTTTTGTAAAGCCTGAGAATCCCTTTGGGCGTTTGATTGTGTTTCAGTAACGGATTGGTGTTTTGTGTCGTTTGATTGTGTTTCAGTAACGGATTGTTTTTTTGTTTCTTCTGACTGTTTTTTCCCACCTACGTATTTTTCAAGTTCATTCACTTCGTTGGCAACACAATAAATAGCGGAATCCTTATTTGTCGTCTTTGCAGAATTTGAAGTTTCTGACTTTTCATTTACAGAACAAGAGCGAGCCGACTGGTTTACATTGTTGCTATTTTTATCTTCGCTTCTGTAAGTTGGGAAGGGATTATCGCTTAATGTGTCTTCAGAATCTTGGTTGTTTTTAGGCACACTTTCTTCCAGACGACTTTCTGCTGTAATGTTAGTACTGTTGTTTTTATCACTAGCTGTTAACGATAGAGAAATTTGGGTGTGATCTTTAACTGGTGATTCAGCAGTTCTCCTTTCACCGTCGGAAATAGTATTACTTTTGTTGCCTGTCTGATCAATTAATTCCCTTTTAAATTGTTTTATTTCAGGGTTGCTATTCTCTATTTTTATATTTTCTATGACCTTTCTTTTCCCTGTTTCAGACGTTTTATCACTTTGACAATACGAGGGCCAGCTTGTTTCAGTTAACGTGGCGTCCTCGTCGTCTTCGTTTTTAGATTTCGACTTGCCAGCACTTTCAGTTTCTGATGCAGTCTCCGTACAAAAACTTTCAGTATATGTATCAGCAGTAGAACTCTCTACTTGATCAGCCTTTTTCTGTGGTGTAGAAGACGGTTTTTCCTGAACTAATCCTGATACAGTAGTGTTATCCTCTTGTTTCCGAACACAGTCTTTGTCTTTTATTGACGATATATCGGTATTAAAACTCCGTTGTTCCTCTGTTTGAATCTTATCTAAAGGTTTCTCTTCTTGTAGGTTATCCTTGTACTTTCCACTTTCGGTACTATCAAAACTTTCAAAAGAATCTGAATACTGGTCGTCACGGAATTCTGCCTTGGAATCGTTCTGTGTTAGTGGTGTCTCCACAACTTTCCCAACTATTGTATGACTATCGAACAAATATTCTTGTTTATTAGTGACATTTAAATTCTCGTCACCATGAGTCGATAATTCACATTCATTAGTTGAATCTTGGTGATTTTTATTTAAATCTACATTTTCATTTCCTCTGTTATCTGTACAATTTAAACCCTCCTTTTTAGAATTAGAATCAGTTTTCCGTGTCGGATAGCCATTCACTCTACCCTCATATAAATTATTATCGCTATAATTTAACGGTTCAGCTCCGCCCAATTCATTTCCATTAATTTCTGTCATAAAATAAATATCTGGATCTTTATGTTTATTCTTTTTCCGGATTTCATGACTTGATCGTTTTTGTTTAGCGCCTTTAACCTCCACTGGAGATATAGATCTCGTTTCATTATTGTCTGACATGTTGTTAATTGCCTTTTTTGTTCGATCACTTAAATTTCTTTTAGAAAATCAAGCAATAAGAAGTTGTTATCCATTATTGTTACTTTGTCATTTCCAACTCGTAGTTTTAAACTAAAATTCATACGTAAAATACAGTAATAAAAATTAAAATCTTAAGAGGATTATTACCAGAACAAGAAACAATAAATCTATATAATATTTTAAGTTTGATAAATCCCTGTTAAGTCGTTGTGTTCTTGCTGCTGTGATACGTTTAAAGGTAAACTTTACACAGCACTTGAGACGAAATTGGATAATATGTGCTGTAAAATCATACCGGAATTACATGGGATACCTACTTGTAAAAATGTAGACAGGAACTCTGTTTTAGAAAATAATAGTTCATGGCTTTCAAGATTTGTTTCCTGTTGTTAAAACGTTACAAATGCTGTCTATACACTAGTCAAACATCTGCCGAATTTCATATTCATTAATGTAAAAAAAAAAATTAAAAATCTATTTCTAAGGCTTTTCCGATCCTTCGGAAAGACCTCACTGTATTTTGTCTAATTATAATTATTATGATGGTTATTATTAGTTTTTTTCCACCTTTCCGTGAAAAGACCTTATTTTTCTCTAGAATTTTCTTAGTAACAACCATTAAGTCTCCATCAAGCATATATATTTTGGAAACCAACAAATTCCAAAGCAATCACGATTTGACACTTGACGCTATTTTTTAACTTTTTCTCAAAACTAGTAAGATAAAGAAAAAACCTTTGATGTCAAAAATAAATCTTTAAACTTTTTGAAACCATTAAACCATATATTAACCGTGGAAAGACTCACTATTGGTTCTCTGAAACCAATAAATTATATATTAACCGTGGAAAGACTCACTATTGGTTCTCTGAAACCAATAAATTATATATTAACCGTGGAAAGACCTACTATTGGTTCTCTGAAACCAATAAATTTTTAATTAGGCATTCTGTGGAAAAAACGTTAACTTTGTTCTGATTTATATCACAGAGTTTTGTGTCGAGACATAATATTTTTAAATACTATATCGATTAATTGTATGGCACTTTTTCAATGAACTTTTTCTTTACGGAGTTATCTCCCCCCAAACCGTAAATCCTCAGTATCACTCCATTTAAGACAACGTCACAGATGACTGACCAAGTGTAATGAAAAAAAATGTTTAAAATCCTTAGATACAATTTAGTTACACTTCGGTCGAAATGATACGATGAAGTTTTCTATGAATTGTTTTCCCTTGAAAACCAACTTTCCGTTAACCGGGTTTTCTCGGAAACCGTTAGTCCTACAGAGCAGGGACTTTCACCAAACAACCAAAAACTAAGTAAGCTAAATGTCAGATTGTCTTGGAAACCGGCATAGATGGCTAATTACATGTAAAATGTGTCTCTTAGAGAGATCTAGATTTGGTATATTGGAACAAACGTATTTGATCAAACATTATGAACCTATGAACATAAAAGACTTTTTGGGTCCAAAATAAAGATTTTTTTTGGACAATATTGAAAGAGAAAGGAATGGAAAGAAACTATAAATTGCAAAAATGTTCAACATGACTTGGTGCTTAACACGAGGTCAAGATAACAGGTCATGGTCCCTAGATACCACCATTAAGACCTAAGCAACCATATATATTTTTGAACATGGAAGATTAAGAGTAGCATAGGAACGACATTTTAAAAGTGTTAATGGTACTTTTTATCCTTAGCAAGCATCAAAATTCATAAGCAACTACATGTTCATTATTTTTGACAATTACACAGAACTGGTAAGATATAGAAAAATCTTTGAACTGCAAAAATGTTCATCATGTCTTAGTGCGTAAAATAGTGTCAAGGGTACTAATGGTACATTTAAATATGTCAAGGTCAAAGGTAAAAATTCTACTGTCACTTGGTGGGTGGCTGTCTCATGGACAATCATGCCACATCTCCTATTTTTATATATTATGACCTTGACCTTTGGCATTGGGTTCCTAGGTTGGCCTATCTTAAAAACTGTTATAGATAGAAGCAGACAATATACAGAGGAAATGTGTATCTGGTCAAGATCTTGATCTACATCTGGTATATTAGGTCCAAAATTATTGGACCAATGCTTATACTTGTACTGCCTATGAACCATTTAAGGGTTCTAAATTTAGGATTTATGTAAATGTCTCCTAAAAACACTAAGAAAAATAGAATGAAACTTCGAATAACAAAAATGTCAAGCGTATTTGAGCCTACAATATTTGGACAAGGTCAGAGATCAAAATCCAGAGAACAAAACAAACTTAGCATCCATATATTTTATTGAACTTATAGGCTCTGAATTAAAAAAAAAGACGTTTTGAATTCTTTGAATGTCATTTTGATCCTTTGCAACTACTATAAAAATATTGGAATATGTCTTTCATTTGTTCTTTTGACAATAGTAATTAATTTTTTATTTAGATTTCTCCTTAAATTCATTTGCTGGAATCAGTAAACAGTACAAAGTGTTTGCTTCTGGGATTGTGTACACGATCGTTGTCGCTGTAAATACAAGACATATTGTACATGTTGTTAGCTTCCTGACGGCAAACCAACCTTCTGGTTTTACATACAAGACATATTGTACATGTTGTTAGCTTCCTGAAGGCAAACCAACCTTCTGGTTTTACATACTTTTATGTATTTTGTTTAATATGTGTTTTATCTATTTACGGTGGAGCAAAGTTATATGTTTTGGGTTCCGGATAAGATTTGCGAAAATGATGATGAGGACAGGCATATTTTAAACAGTTGTTATTGTAAAATAAAAGATACATATTTATAATCTTTTCTAAAACCCCATTTAATGTTTTAATTCCTACCATAAAAAAGATACAATGTAAGGCTTGCGAAGAAGAGAATTGTTGGTCATCTCCACAGTAGTCTTTAAGAGACGTAATCCTGTGGGGCTGTGTTGATTGTTGATTAAAATTATCCCCTCGGTATTCTGTCAGAAACCTAATCCTGTGGGGGCTGGGTTGATTGTTGTTTATGTTACCTCTATAGACAAACAGAAGTCTTGTTCTGTGGGGACTGTGCTGATTGTCGTTTATGTTCATCCCCTCGGTAGTCTGTCAGAAACCTAATTTTGTAGGGGCTGTGCTGATTGTTGTTTATGTTCATCCTCTCGGTAGTCTGTCAGAAACCTA
>JAULBM010021990.1:0-11330 GCA_032357055.1 Geukensia granosissima | reverse complement strand
ATATATAAAAATGGCTGACATAAACATACCAAAGATTGTCAAAAGTTATGTCCCTTTACATAGGTCTACTCCCTTAAACAGTGGTTTGTCTAGTGAAAGATGTTTTGTACATGTGATTGATAGAATGGTTTTAAACGTCCAGTTGTAAAAATTTCATGCATATTCAGGACAAGAACATATTTTGATTGATGATCAATGAATCCTGCTTTACATAAGACGGACACGCTGAGCCGGATTTTTAAAGGAACAGTCCACAGGAAGACATGCCACTTTACCCAGACACATCATTCTGACTTTGTTCTTACTCCGAAATGCTGCGTGCTTGGAGGAGAAGCAGCAAATACCAATTATTATTTCTTAGTTTTGACCCGGTCGCGAATCGAAACCAACACCGTTTGCAGCCGAGGCGAACATATAACACCACCGAGGCGGTGTATCAGGGCATTATTGCACTGACTTATGAATTAAAAACACCATGTTCAGTCATTAAAGAAAACGAGTTCTTTTAAAATTCAGAGTTTGGTACTATGAGTTAAAAAATAGAAGAAAATGTCTTGTCTTCTATTTACAGAAGATAATGAACAAACGAAACTTTGCGAAGACAAAAATCCCCACATCGTAAAAAAACCAATTGTGTGTGCATTCAAGCATAATTAGTATTTAAAAAAGCAAGAATGTCTAGTCTCTCTGTTTTTCGATTTTCTGTTTTATGTTACTAGTATTTAGCTTATCCATGTTATCTTCATTAAATTCAAAACCAATTTGCCTTTATCAACAAACAAGAAGAAAAGATGGATCGAATTTGGCATTCTTAGGCCTCATAGCTTAAAAACTAAATGATTTGATAAATTATAAACAATATCACATTAATGTAAATTCAGAAATCGTGATGCGATTATTATATTATTGCGAAGTATGCGACTGAGTGATATTCGTAAAAATAAGAACTCGCATCATAAAATCTGTGAACTATATTTGCGAACATGTTTTCTAAAATCACAATATCTAAGCTCGCATTTTAGATTGAAGTTTCAAAATCGCAACAAAAATGAACGCAATAACTTCTGAATTTACAGTTACTTAGTCCTAGACTTGTAGAAAGTTAGGTAGTAAGTATAATGTATTTCTGTACAGAAATACATTATACTTACTACCTAGAACTTTCGAACCTAATATTTCATTTAAAGATTGGAAATTCAAAAATATTTCAGAAAAGCAGTACCATTTGCTTGTGCATTAATTGGAATCGTTGGAAGAATCAAAGGAAAACAGAATGTTCAGTGACTGGTGCCACTTTTCTTTGATTCTTATGCTGTTGAAAGGTGGGTTGTTCTGAGACATATTTGTTTAGAAAAAAATGGCATTTAATAAGTTTACAAATGCGCATTAGTTCAGTAGAAACTGGTAGATTATAGATTTCTAATGAACTTGCTTTCAGTAAATTGCCATTTACTGAGGAAGAAATTTCTTTTTATATGTGTTGTTTTTAAAGGTAACTATTGCTAAGAAAATTTCTTGTAAAATTTTATGACATGTCTTGAACTGTGTAGTTTTTAGTTTTGTGTAAAGTTTTTTGTACACTTTTAAATGAGGAATGGTTGTTTATCCATGCATTTCTTCTTGTTCATCCACTACAACACGTGGTAACCTATGGTCAGTAACATGCTCTTGCCGTAAATCCTTGAGCAATTCTCTCTTTAATTTACATGACACTTAAGTATTTGGTCTGTCCTTTCAGATTAATATTGTATATAAAAACTGCTGTTATAACAACCTAGAAACCCTAGAAATGATAGCTCTAGTGTCACGAATCCAGTTTATCAAGTTCAAATCATTTCGAAAAGTCTTTTCATCACCTGACTATTAGCATGTTATTGTCTGTGATTCTTTATGCTAACCTTACCACAAAATCTCAAAAGGGAAAGCAAGAATAAACAGTCTCATTTGGTATGTGTCTTATTATTTTATCAAAAGTAAAGAAAATTATACCAACACCTAATACGGGCGGCTAAAATTCTATCCTCTGTATTATAGGTTTTGTGTCTTCAAAAGAAATGTTCTGGATGCCTAATCCCACAGTCACAAGAAACTGGGCAGAGGCAAGGAAAATGTGTATAAGGAATAACCAGGATTTGGCTGTGATATCTAGTAATGCGACTTTAGCAGACCTGCAGAATTACCTCGCTACATTGACGTATGTACTTAGATCATTTCGAATTTGTCCAGCACAAGACACGATAACATTTAATACGAAAAAAATGAAATAAAGGTCAAGAGGACAGTATCACATTTCAACAAGAAGCGACCGAAAATTCAAATACTAGAGTTCTCAAAAACATTACAACAAGCTAAGGGTAGTATATCACTCCTAGTTTCTTGTGACAGGTCTGTTCGTTAATTACTGGTCATGTTGGGAAATCCAACAATGAAGACAGAATAATGATAAAACGACCCAACCAAACTCCGAAGCAGTGATTGTTTATGTACCCTTACTCCTTCCACAACTTCAACAATCAAAGTAATCCAGCAAGGCGGACTAAAACTAGAACTGCTTCAGAAAGTTTGCGGCACAACTGTAATCCAATTAACTCGCACAACAGTTATCCAATTGACTCGCACAACAGTAATCCAATTTACTGGCACAGGAGTAATACAATTAACTAGAGTCCACATTTTAAATACGCTGTATTTAGCTAACTGCGTTATGTTGAATCCAACCAATTGTTTTCTGTTTTAAACCAGATTGTTTTCGTCATCAAACATAGAAATGAAGTTACAATAATTCAGTAAAAAACACGCAACAAAAACAGACCCAAAAGAATTCAATTTACTTCAATTCAATTTTTAAATCTATTAGTAATTTACAAATAAAAAAGCCATCTGAAACAAAGGTACTTGTTCAGTAACTGACTGCAGTTTACAAAGAGCAAGTTCTAAATGCTTTTTCGAATCGAAAGGTCATCGTCATTGTCAACAGGGTGAGGACGGACGGAAAGGCGGTCTTCATAGATTAACTTCTGCATATTAGCAGTAAAAGTGTCAATATTGTTCCAAAAAAACATGTTTCGACTGCAATATCCATTTTGAACGCCTGATCCCGCTCTTTTTTATATAGGAGTTCGTATGATTCCTTCCGGATTTGACACAAATTGACACTCCTGATTTGACACCGATTTTGACATTATGGACTCCAAGACGGGTGTTTCGCGCAAGTCAGGGGATGCTTAACCTAGAGCACCTCATCCCACTTCTGTTCTGTAAAGGAGTTCGTGGATTCCAAGCCTTTGTTCCTTTTGTTTTCGTTTAATCTTTTAGTTTGTTTCAAATTTGCATTGTCTCATTTGACTAGGCACTGCTGATCTCTTACATGGGTATTCTACATGGACTTTATCTCCCATTTGAATTAGTCCTAAATGGAACAGCAGATTTGACAGGAATAATTTTAAAAGTTAAACGCTTAAATGTTTTCATAAAATGGTGGATGAAATATCCCCTATCGAAACTTTTCATTTGCAACCATCTTTCGTCATTACATCTCCAGTTTAGTATAGTAGTATAACATATGTTCATGAATCAAGCAACTTATGATAACGATGTAGCTTACCTACGAGATCTACATGTAGATTTCTACCATTGAAGCAAACAGAAATAAAAGGTGCTGAAGACACTTCTCTTCAAGACTAATTATAGTCAAGTTTAAACGTGAAAGGTCCCTATCTTAACCATCTGAGGCAAGAATTAGCGGATTTATTTTAGGTTAGTTCTGGTAACAATGTGCAAAAAATCAGTATCATTTCGACATTTCTATTCTCCATATATCATTAAGTATTAGGGAATTAATCAACCAATCCTATTTTGTGAAGTTTTTAGTTTTGTCTACAAATGCTGAGACAACTAGGGCAAATACTGAATCGAAACATAGAGAATGTGTGCATGAGACACTGATGCTCCCGCTAATATATATCAAAATATATATCGCATAATTTAGGGTTGTCGATTTTTGCAATTTTTGCAATTTTTGCAGTTTTTGTGCAGCGATTGCCCTAATTGATCTTTTGCCGCATGAGATAGATAATGCTCTGTAAAAAAAATATATAGGCATGATTGTCGGTCTGAAAGACTTTTAGCAAATTATCAATTAAAGAGCAAAATCTGCTTTTAATTAAGTAAAACTGTAGAAGTCGGTTAAGTGTGATGAAAAAAGCCGACGAAATCACGTCTCAAAAGTGAAGAATATTTAACGATTTCTGTCTGTCCCTTTGGTATTGATGTACAATAATGTAAGCTTTGATATTTCAACTATACGTTTGTTTGATTCCTGTTTTTGTTTAGTGTGAGGACTGATTTTGATATCTGGACCGGACTTCTTTGTGAACCAGGGACACAACAATTTAGGTGGATAAATGGAGAGGTTCCCTCTTGGACGCATTGGTCTCACACCGAATACGGTGAACCAAATTGTATGGAAGGGATGGGGCTGGAAGTTTACTGCGACACTGCGTCCATGCAAAATTGCGTGCGTATGACTGGAGATTTGCTCAATGGATGGAAGACGCACGGCTGTCACCAACTACATTATGTTCTTTGTCAGAATCGTAAGGAATGTTTTGTGCAAGAGATTTTATATGCGGTTAATTAGATCAGGTTAATTATGGAGTTTAAAACAAATTATAAAATCTCCGAATCAAATGTTTAATCTCACGTAAAGAATTCAAAAGGTATTTAGATAAAGATAAAATGATATTTTAAATTTTATTATTAATAATAATTTTCATATAAATTATTTTATTGTATTAAATGCTGTCATCTAAAATTCCGTTAACCCTGAATCGTGATATTATTCGAATAACAACAAGAGTTAATCTTTCTCTTTTACTTTAAATCTCAATTTCAAGAAGTCATTACGGTTTTTTGTCAAACGTGTATTGAACGATTTGAGTTTTAATAAACCACAATATTTATATTAATCTTGTCGTGTATGTTCCTGCCACGATATGGCTGAAATACTGTCGACGTGGCGTTAAACACCAATCAATAAATCAATAACATTAATCTTGACCTTCGGCGTTAGTCAATATTGATTTTTGATCGATTAAAACTCATATCGGCTTCTTCAAAAGAATATAATTATTAAGGTCAAGGGGCGTTTGAGAAACATTTTTGGTCCAAGAATTTTGCTTAAAAATTAGAAGTTGCTAATATCTATTATTTCATATCGTTGTATATAGCAATGTCTATAAATAGAAAATCCAACAGTTTTTTTGTTCTACAACGATCACATGGAACAAACAATTTGCTTTAAATATGAAAACATGAAGAAATTAGCTAAACTATCTTTGTGAGGTTTATGTCTATATTATTTTGAATAAACTTCTCCAAAAATGAATTTTTTTTTACAGAAAATTTACATCCTTTTTTAATTAGTCCAGTTTACTCTGTTGTTTTATCGAAATGGTGAAAATAAACAAGAATCAGTTATGAATTAATAAAAGACAGGTATTAAACAGCAATTTCACAAGTTGTTTTGTTACAAAATCTAAAATTTGGACCAAATATGGGGCTTAACGTCATTTTCCCCCTTTTCATTTCTCCTATTTTCTTAAGAAATTCTTTGCTTCTGATTTTAGACTTGTCACAAATACCCTTATAAAATGTAAGAACCTGCCACAAGTATCTTTATAAGATGAAAGAACATTGATCAAAGTTTCGGCATTTACCACAGTTGCATATGGGGAAATTTGGATACCAATAGCAAAACCAATTAAAAGTGTCCTTATGAAGAACAAAGTGCATTTTAGCAAGTCATCTGTGATTTCTGTGTGATTTTTTTTGAAACTCTGCTTTCGATCAAATTTATATAGAGATAGGCTATCAAGGCAAACTTAAATAAACCCAACGATAACTTGGCTTTTCCAATGAATATGACTTTTTTATTTAAAGGTGTTTGATAAGAAATTAAAGTTGTTAATTTGATATTCTGCAAACCAAATGACTCGTCGATTAAAAGCCGAAAAATAATCTCGTTTCGCAATTTTCACTTTTCAGCCATTCCTCATCCTGACATAACCCCTGCTCTAACAACAGAGAGGTCGACAACATCTATAAACAAAAGTATTTCCGAGCAGAAAACGACTGAAAGTAGAATCGCTTCAGTACCATCTAGCACCATGACATGTGCACCGTGTAACTGTAGTATTCCACCCAATGAAGTGACAGCCCCAACAGACAGATCTGGCTACCATTACAAAATAGATAAATCAAAAACTAGTGCATACATTCGTCGACACACTTCAGCGAATGATCAACGGACATCTTCGAAGGTCCTTGGTTACACTGGGGTTGGAGTAATTTGTGGCGTAATAATATTTCTGGTGTTTGTTGACATTTCTATGATTCAAACAAAGACAAGTCGTTGTAGAAAATAACGAATCATTTCTTACTAGTATGACAACTGCTATTTTATAAAAGAAAAAATCTCTTTACTTGTATTGTAAATCGTACTTTTGTCCAGTACTTGAGATTTTTATTTATATTTGATAGTTTTATTTCATATTTAAATGCAAGTTTTTCCATTTTATATGATATTCGGTTCTTCTTTATTAATAAGATATTTGTATGTTGCCGCGATGATATGACTGAAATTTTGCCCAACGTGTTATTTAACAACAGTCAATCAATCAATCAATTTATCACAACCCTTGAATTGAAATAGATCAATGTGAAAACAATTTTCTACAAGTACACGGTCCATGAGACCAAAACGGGTCATGGGGGCCTCTTGTAACCTCTGGGTAACACAAAAATATACACTTGGTCATGAATAATAGATATTAACATTTTCCGAGTCCAAAATTCTACTTTTGAAACCTTCATGCAAGAACTATGAGCCAGAATTCCAAAAAAATCTTCACGCAGATCTCATTATTTATTTAAAGCTACAATAGTGTCCGATTTAAGATTTTTGTCCGATGGCTAGTGTGATGAGTTCTGAAACCAGCATTTACGTGAAAAAAATAGTAATTTTTTACTGTCAATCGCTGACTGTAGATATTGAAAGTTAATTGAATATTTTTGAGGTTATAAGATTAAAGATTATCGCAATGTTCTCGGGTAATCACGGCACCGATAATACTCGGTTTTCTCGAGATTGGATTGGTACTATAGCTTTAAGTATATCTTGCAATGAAATTGAGGTTATGGTTTTCTGAGGAAAATTAAATTCCTCTGATTTTTAAAATATTAATTCAGTTTTACTTAACAAAATGCCTAAACATTATACAATTTAAGGAAATCAATTAAAAATCATAAAAGGTTAAGAATTTCTTACTAATTTGTTATAAATGGCGGAAAATTGCTCAAATAGTCAACAACAAAATTGTTTTTCACGTGAGCATGCTAAGTGAAGTCAAAGCAACATACAAATTCTGAAATATTTTGTAGTTGACTCGCTTTGTAGTTAATTTGATAATATATTACATAAAAAAGATTTGAATATGATCATCTTAAATCATATCAAAATTTGAAAGACTTATTTACTGCTTTTAAGCCTCGTACAAAATGTGCTACCGTCAATGTTTTTAAACACCAATAAACCTAAAATAACCATTTAAATAAAAAATATACGTTACACAATGAATTGGAACTGAACTCGACAATTTAATTTCAAAATAAAAAGTAGACGAGACTCTGGCAAATTTATTATTATTTTAAAATGAAATAACAAATGATGATAAGCGATTTACAGCTCCCCCGTGCTGTAAAAACTAGTTTCTTTTTTTGATACATTTTATCCTGTGTGGCAATTTTGTTGTCAGACTGTAGGCGAGGAGCGAAATGTCATCATTCGTTTGTCTGTGACGTTGCAATACAACATGACGTCCCACGTAATCATCGATCTAACAAAGAAAGACTTTTCCAGAGCTCCCAAAAGAAATGACACAAAACACAATCTAATCATAGGATAAGCCAATAGAATACGAATATTTCCTGTATGACATAGTGATAAATCATGTACTTTAAATATCGGTTTACGTAAGAAATATATAGAATACCGAGGCATATATACATGTACTTTATAATGTAAGACGATGTGAGGAATGACTATGTATGTAATTAAATTTTATATAATGCATAAAGCCTCTCCCAGTGAAACTAACCCCTTCCAGAACGATGGAACATGCGCCGTTGATGCAGATGGAGCTGCTTGCTGTATGTGTAAGGGAGACTACTCTGGTACAACTTGTTCCGGTATTACATTTTATTTTCGACTAAGGAAAAAAAAACGAAATGACATAAAATTATTAACGATCAAATAGATAAATGGTAATTTGGGTCCGTTGTCTTTGCAAGATTGTTGTCAGAGTAAAAATGCATTAACATCTTGTCAAATTTGAATGCACAATAAATTCATATTTGGTCTTCTTGTATATGCATTGGAAAAAAATGTTGAAAAAATTGAGTCGAGTTATTTTGCGTGTAAGGTTTATGCATCAGTTACTATGCTTTACTATACGAATAAGAATAAGATGCAAATATTTACTAAGATGTTATTTTTAACAATGTAGACTGCAAATAATATACAAACTATTGTCATGTGAAACAAAATAAATTTAGTTCTATTCCTGTTTCAGTTTCTCACATGGCATACTAACACTTGTCATGTAAAATCTTGAAAATTGTGTTCTATTTCCTTTTTCAGTATATCCTTGTAATACGAATCCTTGCGGTAATGGTGCTACTTATGATGTAAACGGCAATGGTTTAGCTTCCTGTTTTTGTAAGGATGGCTAGGAACTTTCTGTACGGGTAAGTATATTTTCTTTTCATTTTACTGGTCATGGTGTTGGTTGTCATCTGATTAATGATTTCTGTCTCTTCTTTGGTATCTTTTAAGTCTTTTAAGATTTTTTTTAGTTAGATTTTCATGGTGGTGATCTTACGTATTATACTGCGAGTGAATTTTAATTATTCATTATTAAAAAACACCGGTTAGTTGGAATTAGATTATTATTATCTGGAAAGACATGTTACACTCATAATTATTGAAATGATCAATAAAAGTTAGGACTTCTGAATGTGATAAACAGAATGTGCCATTATTTGGATTTTCATATCACCACATGTGTAAAACCTCGATATTTGCTTCTTCAGTTATTGTACACAGTGATATGAAAATTACCAAATTACATTCTACACCGGGTACAGAGTATCTTGATTTATTTTTCAGTATCTCCTTGTACCAACAACCCCTGCGAAAATAGAGGAACATTGCCGAGTCAGAGAAAGAAAAAAATCTTACCCGAGGGTGTCTGAGATTTTCCGTCTTTTACTTTCGGTGGTGTTTGATTCTTTTTCTCACATTTTATATCGTAAATACACATAACACTCGCTGAACGCCATTGTTGAAATTATGCAACGTCACAGAAAGTCAGCGCGTGCAAGTTTACGGTTTAAAAAAAAACGGAGTGTTTACACAACGTAAATATCACAGTAAAATTTAATTCAACATTTTATATTATAATAAGCCTATAATAGTTCTCTGGATGATATTAATTATCACAATTTAATCGATATTATGATAACTTTAAATGCAAAATGAATTTGGCGGGAATAAATGCGTGTAGCTTGTCTTACACCCCCTGGGTAAGACAGGGAAATCTCGATTCGTGAAAACCATGGATACCATTGTCCCGGATGTGAGAAAAAGAGTATCTTAATTTTATTTTTTAGTGTCTCCTTGTACCAACAACCCCTGCGAAAATGGTGGAACATGTTCTATTGACCTAAATGGCGAGGCTTCCTGTGCTTGCGTGGATAGTTAGAGTGGAAATACTTGTTCAGGTCTGTTTTATCATCATTTTACTACATGTATAACCATATTTTGTATATACTTTTCCACTTTTATAACCGCAATCACTCCAAACTTTACCGAGTCGTCTTCTGTAAACTTTCACAAAATTATCTCCCTTTGCCAAATGAAAAGGGAGATCGATATTTTAGTTATAAATAATAATGAATGTTTTTAAATGTAAATATATGCTACTTTATGTGTCTTTGGTTTCTTTCTTGATAAAACGGTAAACAAGTAATATCTTCAGTTTGTTTAGTAATAGCATTCTTAAGGAGGGTGTCTGAGATTTTTCGTCTTGTACTTTCGGTGGTGTTTGATTCTTTTTCTCACATTTTATATCGTTAATACAAACAATACTCGCTGAACGCCATTGTTGACATGATGCAACGTCACAGAAAATTAGTGCCTGCAAGTTTGCGGTTTCAAAAACCGGAGTGTTTACACAACGTGAACATCACAATCATCTTAAATTCAACATTTCATATTATAATAAGCCTATTATAGTTCTCCGGATGAATTTAAATCACAATTTAATCGATATTATGATAACTCTCAATGTAAAATGATTTATCGGGAATAAATGCGTCTAGCTCTTCTTACACTCCCGGTGTGAGACAGGGAAATCTCGATCCGTGAAAACCATGGATACCATTGTCCCGGATGTGAGAAAAAGATTATCATAATTTTATTTTTAGTATCTCTTTGTACCAACAACCCCTGCGAAAATGGTGGAACATGTTCTGTTGACCTTAATGGCGAGGCTTCCTGTGCTTGCGTGGGAAGTTGGAGTGGAAATTCTTGTTCAGGTCTGTTTTATCATCATTTTACTACGTACTATGTATAACCAAATTTTGTATTCTTTTCCACTTTTATAACTGCAATCACTCTAAACTTTACGGAGTCGTTTTCTGTAAACCTTCACAAAAGTTTCTGTTATGTTCGATTTTTTAGGCCTTCCCCTAAACACAATACCCATTTAGATTTCAAGCTAATTACTCTCGGGCTAATTTATTTTAGTTTTTTGTACAACCCTTATAAAACCTCAGTGGTTTTCTCCCTGTGCCAAATCTTAAGGGAAATATTTTAGTTATGAATAATAATGAATGTTTTTAAATGTAAATGTACGATACTTCTGGACTCCATACTTTATATATATATTTTTTTGTTTCTTTCTGGATAAAACGGTAAAACAAGTAATATCTTCAGTTTGTTTAGTAACAGCATTCTTAATTTGGTGAATATCCCTTAAAATTGATGGCAGAAAAATTTCAGCTGTTTGACCATCTTGGGTGATGAGAAAGATCATCACATAAAATATTCTTGACAAGTATTATCCAAGGGCTATTTCATCAAATAATTATTACAAGTTAGAATCAAATTGAAGAATAAAAAAATCATCAACCACTTAATTAATGTCTGTGTCATTTTTTTATGCTTTGCCTTAATATAAAAATAGAAGATTTGGCATGATTGTCCATTA
>JAULBM010021979.1:0-11330 GCA_032357055.1 Geukensia granosissima | reverse complement strand
TCGGAAGACAGACAAGACCATGGCCAACAAAATGAAACAAAAGACAAACATAGAACACACAACACTACACTGAAAACGAAAGCTTTCATGCAATCACAAAATGAGCTAGTGAATACACGATTTTTTTCTACATTTACTGTAACATTCATAACGATAAGGCCACTTTTTTCATTTCAACTTATCCATACCACATTGTCGATAATATTCAGGTAGGAGCTGTAGATTTACGTAGACACAAAGAATACAATTGTTTGATATTCATCATTCATCCATTTAAGATGTTTACACTTTTGGCATTTATTCGAAAATTGTTCATTGGATTTAAATTTGATAAAGAGAATTCATATAATCTAGCCTTTATTAGCTTTAAGCAATTTTGCTCACAAATATAACATTAAGATGAATATACAGTTACATATTCATATATAAATATACGAAATGTTCATAACAGAGGAGATTACAACAGTTGTGCTGTCCTGCATTTAAAGGCATAATAGAAATATATGTACAATCGACAATTTGCTTAAACAAATATATGCACAATCGACATTATTCTTTTATATTATGACTACTTTATAGTTGAGTAAGTTGAAAAAAACAGAAGGGGTTTTCATTAGTAAACTTTAATATATTTTAACGCACTTCTAAGTCTCGTAAACTTTCTCGTAAAATAAAAATTGTATTCGTCTACAATTGCAATCTAATCACACAAAATACCTATTCTATTTGACAGTTCCATGGTATAGACCAATTTCAACAGACAAATTATGAGCTGACAATCCCATCTTATTCAAATTTTGAAGAAATTATATTTAGAAAAATAAGATTTAAGGAATCAAGTTTGTTATACAATGATTATTAAAGTCACACTTAGACGAAGCCTTTAGATTATCATGTAACTCATGTTTCGCCTGGTCGTAAATTCTACACTCAATAAATTGCAATAATTAATGATATTACCTTGGTTATACCTAAAATTATTCAAACCAAGTCTATATAATAATAGTTTTAATATTTGTTGCCCAGTTTGTTACCTATTCACAATTCATTTTTAAAGCTTTCATATATATCTTTAATATATATCATAGGAAACCGACCAAGCTCATACTATATCAAAATGTTACATGCACTTTCTTTGACAACTAAAATATTTTTTTTCAAAATCAAATTTCGAGGCCTTATTTATATATCCCATAATTCAAAATCATAATAAACTACCTAAATATTATCAAAAAGTTTCACTTATACATATTCAAAAACAATTATTTAGTTTTTTTAAGTGCAAACATTGCTTTTCTACTTGACCTGAGACTGAAAAATTACAATAATTATTCCATGTCTCATCATTTATAATATTGCCACTGTTAAAAACAACAATTTTAGTTTTATTTGAATTTACAGTCAAACCCGATTTTTCTGTATTTGAGAAAAAATCTGAACACAAAACCGATTCTTACACACGATTTTACATTTTAATACATCGATTTAAATGTTGATAACAATTTACCAGTAATACCAAATTTTGACAGTAATTTCAGTCTGTCCACCGTATACGAAACAATAATACAAACGTTTATGGACACTAGGGGTCTTCTGAATAACTGAATAAAAACAGATATTGCGTCTATTGTATGTACATGTACTGTACTTGCTTCGTTTTAAAACCAAATTGTGGTATTGCGAATGGATGTGAACAAATTGGCAAAATTACTAATTTGACTAATTCCACGGTAATTAATTGGGACATGAATTTCTCCTTTACCTTTAATTTGAAAACGGGGACGATTAATGCAACTGTCCATAACGAACTGGTTGTTTTGTCGACAGAAATGTGTTATATCCGTGTTCATTGAAGCAATACCTGTATAGTCATAGCATTATTTTCTTGTGAAATCATCGCAAGATCCATATATTTCACAATTAAGAAAGGCTTAAATGTTTACGGAGAGTAAAATTTAAGTCCTCCTTTGAAACAGTTGGTGAAACATTGAAGGAAAAATTTGCTAAATATATATCAATATTTAGCTCCGAATTTAAAATATAAACAACTGTTTTGAATGTCTAAACAAATTAAAATTCAATCCATTTTTAATATACATTCTACATTAAATTATATTATCTTTGTTTACAATATGTTTGACACACTGAGGAAAATAATATTAAATATAGTACTATATTTCAAATTAAAAAACAACACCGAGGGAAATTATATTAAATATAGTACTATATATCAAATAAAAAAACAACACCGGAGGAATTTATATTAGAAGTGTACTATATTTCAAATAAAAAACAACACCGCTTATAGGTGCATAATGCCAAAAATAATTCCTCTAAATCAATCAAAAATAATATCGCGGTTTCACTTTCATTGAAGGTCAAAGAAATCAGTATAAATTGATGTCTACTCATGCACATTATTTATTTAAATTCCAACTACACAGGAAAAAGGGACACGCATGTTAAACATGCGTAATATGCGTTAAAAACGCATGTTAAACATGCGTAATATGCGTTAAAAACGCATGTGTTTTACATGCGTTTTTGTTATCATGCGAAAAACATATAATTCAAAATCAAATTCAAATTTTTATTAAAGCCTAATCAAAGTGCCCTAGTGGGCATATAATCATATAATAAACAAAGAAAGAAAAAAAACAATCATACGCACATACACACTCAATTTGCACACAACTATCAAACTGGTTGTTACTGATTGGTATTAACAACAAAAGATAAAATCACATATAAAACACATATATATTAAACATGCGTTTACTCACGCATGTAATTTTGCAAATGCGTTAAACATGAGTTAATAAAAAAGCATGAAAAAATAATTTTTACCCATGGTTTTCATGTCATGCTTCCGTGCCTGTTGCATACAAAAACCTACCTTTTAAACGCAAGTTTTACATGACTTAGTGCACGAACGTAAAACTTGTGTAAAACGCATGGTTGACAACGCACATTCCCTATGAGTAGTAAGAAATATGTGTTTTCCATGCGTCCTCTAATGCACGTCAAACACACAGTAAACACTTCTAAAATATGCATATTACTATTTCCTGTGTAAGAATCCATGTTTAAAAGAATGTCTTATCAGTGAGGTTAGTGCGCAATTTAGGTAATCATATATCTTTGTTAAAAATAAAATGTCACAAATATGTTTAAACATTTCTTCATGGCGTGGACTGACAAGCATCGATTTGAAAAATGAACAATGTGGTGCACATATATAAAGCATCCAGGAACTTCTTACCCTTCTGGAATACTGATTCAATTCCGGTATTGATAATTTAAATATTTTTGAGTGTATAATTTGCTTCTTGTTTCATTGTATTTTGTTTCTACCGACTTTTTAAATATAAATATAAATGATGGATATATAGGTGAATTTTGATATAATAATATGCACATTTCAGGTAATAACCTCTCATCAGTAACATTAAAACCAAAGCGAATATCGTTAAATGAAGAACTGAAATCCACAGAAACTTTAATATGCAACCCAATCCCGTCTAATTTTTCTGATTTCTAGCATTTCATCATTCATATGATAAGTTACCTCTAACTTTTTATGGCTGGTTTTTTAATATCGATTGTCCTATTATTAACATTATTTATTTTCCAATAATTTTTATGTTTAACATTCTTTTATTTAAATGTTGTTAATATTTGTTTATTATCAAAATGACTGACATAGAATAAATTTAAAGTAGATAGCAAAACATATTAAAATGTGTTGAAAGTTCAAAATAGAGAGGTTTCAACAAAAACCTTCATTGGGGATGAAATCTTGGTCTAAATTTAACTAATTAATTAATTAATTAATTAAAGAACAAAAATGAACATGATAACTGTTAATAAAACAACTTGAATTTAACCATCAAATAAGCAAAAAGACTGTACGTGTCCTCATTTAGACATATCCCATACAATATGAATAGGGTAAAACTGGTTTTGTTTGAAAAAATATTTTGTAAAATTCATCAGGCATTTATAAATAAATTTTTATAAATAAATGAATCACAAAATTCCAATATCAATTTTATGCACTGTATGGCCATTTCGTTATACTTGGATAACTACCTGAACAGTAATCATATTAAATATAAAACTGCATGTAAAAAGAGGATTTCCTTTGAAAACTACAGGCTTTTATGTCAGTTTTTGGCTTGCGTTGTGCCTGCCTTATTTATAAACAAGGTTTATACTCACCTTTTCAGTCTATTGAACATATATTGTTTATTCTAATTCCATTTGCCTTGAATATTTCAATTAAAGTTATCATTAACAATCATAAGCTTCAATTAAATATTCGTTTAAGAATAAAATATAATTATTGATTGATTGATTGTTGTTTAACGTCCAGTGGCAAATATTTCATGCATTTTCAGGACGAAAACAAGTTAAACAATAAATCATTATGTAGACTGTGAGCAAGGGACCGGTAAGGGAGGGATTTTTAAACTGCCAATGGAAAAACTGCGGGTTGGATAGGGGCGGAAAATTTAGCCTTGTAACTGGCCGCCTACTGACCACTCAAAATGGGCTGTTACAAGGAGTTTTTATCGTGGTTAAGACGTGGCATATCCTAAACATGGGGCATCTTTAACGTGTCCCTCTGGACAGATTGTAAATTTTTACATCCCCACAATCAGGGGCGGCCCTTTTAGAGGACTAGTGCCTCTAGGACGGAGATACATGATGCCTTTTCTTTCCCCGGCACAATCTTCGAAAAGGGGAGTTCGAGTTTTTATACATCCCGCTCGAACTAACGGACGCCCTTTAGCAGGGGTTTTACCTGCAGGCGGAGAAACCGAACGACCTCTGGGGATAAAATATAATTAACATTGATCAAAATTTGCTGACTTGAGCTTGTATAAGCTATTAATTTTTACCAAAAATGTCATTAAAGAAAAGAAAGATTGAGAATGAAGTTAATAAATAAAATAATAATTCCATCTTATCGTTAAAAATATTATATAGATTTACGTGAAGGTATAGAAATTTTCCTCGGGGAAGGGGAAACTGCCCTGGGGTCAAAATTTTGATAGGGACTATTGTCAAAGGGCAGTGTTGTCTCGCTTCCCCAATTTGATTATTCAGCTATCTGACTTTAAACTAATAAGTCACATTTTCTCACTTCGTTATTTTTAACTTGTTTAATTGACAGTAAATTATACACCTTTGATATTTGAGAAGACGGAAAATATCTCCACTTTTATTTTGATATATTCTCACGAAAAACCACAGAAATTAATAAATATGCATCAAATGGTTAATGATAACTGTGTGACAACTATTTTATGGAAGCTGAAATATGAGACAGTTATAGGAATTCACAAACAAATCGTGTCATTATTGAAGGTTATACGGATCGGCAAAATTTTACGTTCACAAAGGGCATCGTTCTTTGATTGTACGATCACGATAATTTTTTTCTTAAGAGTCATCATGCAGCATATATTCAAAAGGCAGTACAAGCTGAGAATTAAACAGAACACGTATCTATATAATTAATTTATTTTTTTATATTGTCAGCATTAAAAACTTTTGTAATAAAGCTTTTTCACATTTTGAATAACTCCGTAAATACCAATAGGTGAAGCTTTCGTAGTATATAAAGAACGATATTTTAATTTTATTTATTTTTTCAATTATTTATACTTAAAAGATCCAAAACACATAAATACATAGAATACCTTAAAATTCTAAATGGTAATTTAACAAAATAAATTACTAAAACTCTTTAAATATTTTAAGTTTGGAAGTGTACCGGTTTTGAAGTAATAGTTTTAACGTAAATGTTGAAACAACTTTTGTAAATGATTCTAAAATTATGTGCTTCATTTTATTGGTCATGGTGTCGTCAGTCTTTTCATCTAACGATTTCCTTCTCCCCCTTTTGTTATCTTTGTACCATTTTATCTCAATACTGCTGTATCAACGACATGTTCATACATAGACAGTATCACCCTTAAACCTTGTAACTTTAATATTTTTCAGGTGAAATCGTCTTAATTTTGTGATCAAAATATTTCTCAACTTTAAAATATGGAATGTTTACGCGGATTAAAATCAATGTCATTATTTAAAACATTTGATGAAGTATTTAGAGGAAAAATATATATGCAAATGAGAAGTTTCAAAGTTTGGACAATTTTTAATGATATATTAATAACAATTCTATTTATTGTAAGTTAACACCAACAATAAAGTTAACCAACTTGCTAAATAAATGTTAACCAGTTGAGTGCTGCAAAATGAAGCAGTTGATTTTTTCTTTATTAGAGAGGATATGAACAAAATGCGTTAAATAAAACAAGTTTAAAAACCCATGTTTACATAAACAAGTTGACTCCTTTCAAATAACATCATTTTATATTATTACAACACTCGCTAAAATACACAAGGAAAATAAGACTTACCTATTAGAAAACTGTAAGTATTTGATAAAGTTACAAATACATACGACACAATATAATTTATTTCGTTCAATAGTTTCACTGGAATTGTACATAAAGCATACCTAAATTCTCTATATTTAATAAAAATTGGTAATTTTTCATTTTTAAACTACTGGGTCGATGCCTCTGATGGTGGACCAGACCCCGAGGGTATTCACTAGCCCGATTGTCAGATTTGTTCGACATGAAATTAATAAAAACAATGTTTTCAGAAATTTTGCTCCATTTGTTAAAATTCTTAAGCACTGCAAATACGAAACGCATCGAAAAGTATTGCACTTAGTAGTTGTCCGTCGGATTTGGCTTCCCTTCTCGATTTGTTTAAATATGAGTTCTTCGATTGCTATGTTTGGATCTTTGACTTACACTGAAATGTTTGATATCAATTTCAATGTAAAGTTATAAACGAAATAACAAATAAACGCTTGGATTCGATATTAAATCAGGTTTACATTTTTTAAACATTTCAATCTAAAAGTCTTTTTGATGTTCCGTTTGCACTTATATTTTTCTTTGCACGACTTTAACTTTTGTTAAGGATTTAACAATTTTGATAAAGCTTACGGTTTTCAATAGAATTCGAAGGTGGCTGGTCAGGATTCAACATGGGCTGACAAGCGTTCATTTATAGTGAGCCAGTGTTCAAACCGTCGGCTGTCAAAAGAGCTGGCGAGTGTTAAACGGAGGTCGGCATACTGTCGACAAGCTAGGCATTGTTGCTAGCAAATTGAAGGTCTTGCATGTTAATTTTACTGTATATATCGTTTTGATATAATGAAATTTTGTCCAATATGTCGTGATGTTACTGTGTAGCTAGTACGAATAAAGTTCACATTCGTCCACAATAATTTTTTTACGTTTTGCTATGATTAACTTTGTATCAAGTTCATACAACAAGAAGGTAACAAGACCTTTGCACCTGGTTTAATCTTTTTTTTATTGTACAATCGCATTTAATTTGCTTTTTGAATGTTTGGCATTAACAGCAAAAACGATTGGTGGTGTTTTAATTTTCCTTACATTGCACATTTGTAATCACGCCATATGTTGATGTAAGTTAACAGATATATATCTGCAGATATATTTTTAAATATTTCCTGATATAACATTAGTTGCTACTAACAACGTAAAGATACATATTCAAATATATAAACGCTCCTTTTAGAATTTTGATGAAACGAAGGCTTTTCATAGTTATCATTTGAAAGTTTCCTTAAATAAATTTGGATTTTTAAGAGTAGTTTTTAGGGAGAGAGGTTCATAGTTAAAGACGAAGACATATTTGCACGTTTGAATTCAAAACTATCTATTAAGCATACTTTTTTGTATGTGGCTTAATAGGAATGACCTTTACTCAAAACTGTATTCTGCAAATTTTGAATCATACCGGATCAGTAAGGTAAAACCATATTTCTTAGTTAATATTTATTTTCTAAAAATAATTCTGGTATTTAATCATAAAAAGTCCATAGAATTTTGCTTCTATGAGTTTATTCAATTTAAAGAAACTTGTCTGAATATTTTTAGCTCTACAACAAAGAATACCAGGCAGACCAGGAAGTGATTTTATATATACATGTCAGCCAATGTTGTTAAACATGTCGGTTTTTTCTTTATATTAATCGGATTAACCTTTCTCATACAACTAGTAGACATAAAGGCAATAGAATATCTCAAAGAATACACACATAAATATAGTTCAAGACATTTCAGTGCAACAGTTTCTGCTATTCAAAACACATTTTTGTTATTCACAGGAACAAGTAATTTTGCTAAAAATAGGGCATCATTTTCTAGGACTCAAACGCTAGGTACAACATCTTTGGTTCCTAGAAATCACTTTAAAAATTAAGTCATACAAAATCTCTTATATTTTCGTATTTCAATAAAATGAAATAATAATTTAGCTATTTTTAAAACAAAAGTAAAGCCAAACACGACAAGCGATTAATCGACAATATTGTGAAGATAATAATATTTGAATGTGTTGATCACACTGGTGTGACCATATTACGATCAATCGTTTCAATATGCATTTGTATAAACATAAGATTGATTGTTGTTTTCTTTTCTTCCAGTTCCAGCAACATCCTATCTTAAAATCAAGTCGCAAACAGCTGTAGAAATATTCAAAATTTTCAAGCCTAAGTTTCCTTTGAAGTCTTCGGTAGGGCAATCATAACAAATGTCAAAGGGTATGTTGATTGTGATTTGGATAAACTCTTTGCCTTTAGTGAACCATTTGAAACTATTGACAGATACGGTTTTTTCACTTTGTTTACTTCACTTCTCTATAAACTTTTTAAACAGAAATGTCATGTCTCAATGAGTGGCCATTTGCTTAACCAGATCGAAATTATAGTTGTTGTAATAGTGATCGAGCTTGCTTCACGGATGAAAAAGGTCACTACAAAAGTTACGCTTACTAGACTAGTGAGAAGATGATAAATTCAATCAGGTTTAGCGATTAAATTTATCGACAGGTTGGAGAATTTCTTTGGGTACCAATTCTGTCCTTTAATTACAGACTTATTTCTTTACTATTTTGAACCCGAGTTTATGGCCAAACTGAAAAAATACTTATACTAATTTTTATAGGTAAATTCGATATTACTTTCCTTTAACTTGACAATACCTTTGCAGTTTATATCTCGGGCTTCTCCAAAGACGTCTCTATAATTTACCCTAGAGAACTTAATACTGCTACTATGGAATCAGCTTTTGTCCTTTTATGGATTTGCATGTTTCTGTTTCACAAGGTAATATCAAAACTAAAATGTACGACAAGAGATCCGATTTCTTTTTTTCTATTTTAAAATGTACATTTCCCTTCCCATACGTTCCTTTGACTCCATCATAATCTGTATATATATTTGTACGTTATGCCCGTGCATCAAGCGATGTTTTAGATTTTAATAAACGTTATCGATGTAGTATCAACAAATTATATAGTCAAGGATTTCGATACCATAAATAAGTTGAAAAAATTACACAGTTTTATCATAAATATAAAGATACAACTACAACGTTGGTAACATCCACAGAAATTGTGTAAGGAACGGAACATCACATCTAAACTTTTATGGAAATGTGGCAAATAAAGTTTGTTAATTTAAACGCAACACATGATTTAAATTTCAGTAATTATGTATATTTTTTCGCTGTTTAATTTATTTCAAAAACACTTAACCAAGTATGAGAAAAATATTTCGATCTTTTTATATACCTGTATTTTCTATAAAAAAAGTCTTAGTAAATTAAAAGTAAAATACCGAACAATAATTGCAAAGTACATTCCTCATGCATGGCCCAATACATCGTCTGGTTTGATTGATGTCTTTGTTAAAGAGAACCAGGGGCCTGGTTTTAGAAGCTATTTTAATGATAGGACATCCTAAATCTATGTCATTTAAATAAACGATATCTTAGTCCTAAGATGCCTTCGAAAACCATGACCCTGTTTTGTTATCAACGGTGATTGAATTTTTAACTAGCTATCAGTGAAAATGTGTACTTTCTATGTCGGTATATCTTGTTGTCTCTAGTTTTTTTTGTCATTGTCTGAAAACTTCGTATCGAATTTCGAAAGTTTAATTTGGTATCTTCGAATTCGTTTTAAATCTTACGCAGTTGGTACATGTTTATATCCATCAAATATGTGAGTATCTAGAAATAAACCTGGATTGTCCAAATTATAAAATAAAAAAAATACCAATGTTCATTTGATATGCTACATGTACGTTTCAAGGAGTAAACTCTTATCATATTAGAATCAAAACATAGGAATTCCAAAATCCAAACATAGCTCAAATCCTAACAAATTGAAATGGGAAGTAAAATCCGACGGCTTTATATCATATAACTATTGTTTATTAATATAATCTAAAAAATGTTTTTCAATAAAATGTATGTTGAAATGTTTGCACATCAAAGAAGATAAATCGGGAAAATAAACCATTTTTGAAATCATGAAACATGTTTTCCTTCATTTGAAAATCATTATATAAAATAAGAGATGGCATGTGTTTTACACCGGCTAGCCTATTCAAGAAAATTCCGTTTCTTGTCTGGCATCATCAATAACTGCCGATCGCATATCCAAAGAAATACACACAATTTGATATGATTTTGAAAATCGCGGATAGGACTGGATAATTTCGATGAATGCTGCATTTTGAAAATACAACATTTAGATGAATATGAAAATAACAATTTTCTGTCTAAACATGTGCCATTTAATACACCATCCACGGACTACGTTTATATGTGTTTTTTATTTTTTTCTTTTTTTTTATTCTGGTATTTTATATGTGTGGTTGGGAGGAGGTCTAAAGCTTTTTATCTAAATACTTTTTCCAAATACTTCTTTTTGTAGTCTTCTTTTGATTCGTGTATTGAAATTTTCAGGTTTATTAGCTTACAGCAGAAAATTATCATGAACTTATTCCATATTTTAATGATCTCATATCAGGGACATAACAGGAGATATATTGATCAACTAGTTCGTCCACACCCATCCATCGATACATACATAAATACGATGTTCTAATCTCTTGTTGTCATTACAGATTATTTTCTTTAAAATATCTTATCAACGCTTGAATTACATTTCAGTCTTATATAGAAAAAAGATGTGCTATGAGAGTCTAGAAACAGCCAATCAAAACATGTAAATAAAAAGTGTTGCTATTCATGTAACAACAATCAGCCAGATAAATATAAACAGGTAACATTTAAGGATGTACCCCTGGTCGAAGGGAGATAACTCTTGAAATCACTGAAATGTTTATATTTTACAATCTCATCAAAGCTTTTGAAGCATACATTGGAAATAGAATGAAATTAATCTGAGTTATT
>JAULBM010021968.1:0-11330 GCA_032357055.1 Geukensia granosissima | reverse complement strand
TATATTGTTCTAGTATCTTCTTGTGTGAGTATATTGCTGTAGGAACTATAACAACATTTTGTTTTTAATTTTGTGAAAGAAGATTAGTCTGCATCTTAAACGCCTTACTTCTAAAGAATGCCAATTTAATTCATTGATCATTTCTGAAACAGAACTGGTTTTGCGGTAGCAGTTACATGTAAATCTAGCTGCACTACCTTTTCAGTCTGATTTGTTTTTTGTTTTTGATTTGGATCCCAAATTGTAGAGCAGTATTCTAATTTACGATGAACTTTGTAGGCATGAGCTTTGACTTTAAGATTTTTTCTTATAAACCCTAGCAAATGATTTTCTAAACCCTAGCGACTGATTTGCTTTTGCTGTATCATTTCAAGTTTGACTGAATAGTTATGCCTAAATATTTTTTAGATTTGACCTTTGTTAATGAGTGTCAGTGAAGTTTGTAGCTGAATTCTATTGGTTTTCCTTTTTGCACACTGAGTATGATATATTTGTCAGGGTGGAAATGCACCAGCCAGTCTTGCTCTGATTGTAATTTTATAGAGTCTTCTTGATTGTGTATTTCTCTATAAATTATGCTGTCATCTGCAATAAGGCATAGATTAGTGTGCTTCATATACCCTGCTAGATCATTTATATAGATTAAGAATACAGTTTTGTTCTAGGTGTTTCATAAATGTTACTTGTTACAATTTGTTCTTACAGCTTACAGCAAATGCATGTAAGTGAGAAAGGCCCATATCTTGATACCAATTCTCAGTTTGAGATTTTTGTTTAGATTTTATTTAATGTTGCACTGTAACAAGGTAATCATTGAGGAACTTATTTTATTCTGTGCTATATATTTATGGAAACCTGTAGTAGTTTGGTTTTATTTTTCAGCCATCTACATAATGTTTGCAGTATTTGTTGTAGCAGCTGTAGCCTATGTGCTGGGTAACAAATTGTACAGGTACCTGTTATTTAGTTTTAAAAATCATTTAACACTTACATGTATTAATAAGTATGAAAAAGATCACAGATTAGTGTATTGTCAAATTAAGGAGGGATACAAGATCATAAACAGTATTCAATGTCGACTAGGTTTGATGACAGCAGCTTTTTTTCCCCCAAAACACAAACACTTGCCCAGAGCTGAAGACTTAGCATGCTTTGAGCAACAGTTTGTTTCTTAGGGTGTTACTAAATAGCTGTTGTCTTTTTCACCCTGTTCAACATACTGCAATAAAGTTATGTCACTTAAATGACTTTCTAATTTGAAATTCTCTTATGATGTTTTCATTCAATTTTCCCTGGTTTCCGGATGCATTTTAATATATAATTTTGAGAGTTGCCTACCAAAAGAACTTCTAATTCTGTCATTGAATTTTGAAACATATAAGGAAAAGACATATTTTTTGAAAGAGATTATGGAGTAAATCACATAGAAACTACTTTAGTACCCATCCATATTGTTATCTATCTCAATATATTTATTTATTCCAGTAGGTTGTTTTTCAGAAAGGATTCTATGGTGATCTATGGTCTTCCTTAACAATTTTTTTAACACCAATTGACTTTTTAAGAATTATCCTTACAACTGCTGGTATATTTTGCATTAAGCTGTGTTCCAGTGTTAACTTACAGTAAATTTCCTTTAACCTGTTTTACTTACAATAGGACTATATGTTGCCTTTGAATTAGAAGATGTAGGGTATTTAATAACTCTAAGGCCTTGAAAGTTGAAAGGTTAACATTATCAATTTAATTGATCTGCTTGAGCGACTGTCAAGTCACCTGACCATTGTTAAGTGATTGCTCTGTTATTTTTCCTAATTTTGTCACTATGTATAAAAGTGTAAGACTTTGAATGGCTCTATGTATCCATACTGTTTTCAGAGAATTTATAAAGCCTTCAAGGTTAGTAATTTTAAACCATTTGTGTAGTCATCATTAATACTTTTTGTAACAGTTTCATTTTTTAAATTTTCATATTTTGAGCAAAAGACATTCTCATTCACTTATCCATTATTTTTTGTTGAATGAATTAACTTTTTTCTGTCTTGATTTTTCCCTGTTAATAACTGATATTCTGAATTTGTCTCCTCATAAACTTTTGTCTTTTAAAATCCTTACCCAATTTATGCAAATATTTTATTTCAAATTTCTAGCGTTCCTAAATTTGAAATGTCACAATGATATTAAACTTTCTGAAGTATGGTCCATTGAAATTTGACTTTTATGTTTAAAAAATAGAAAATAATAAAACAATAAATAAAAAAAAATAGAACTTAATTTGTTTTGATATGTTTTTGTACCCTTCTATAGTATTTCATTTTGATTTTTCTTGCTTCAGAATGCTTACGAATGGCTTTTGTGATCTGCTCAATCGAACTTCTTTTATAGTTTCATTCTTGGATTAAGTAAACAGATTTTGCACAATGTTGGTGACTGTTTTCTCAATACCATTTTGTCTAACTACTTCATAGGTTTAGTGTTCATTTCTAATTCTTTTCTAATGTCAGAAAGGTATTTTTTTTAGCAAAAATCAGTTTATTATTGCTTCAATCACTTTTCTCTAATTCTAATTGATTACTTTTCAATAGAGAAGCAGCTTTCTTTGCAGGATTTACTATATTTGTGTTTTTATTGCTTTTTATACCCATATCCTTTCTTTAAGCTATTAAAGTTTCTACAATTAGTACTGGAATGTTGCTATCAGGATTATTAGACAGTTTTCTTCCATATAAATGTCAGCAGACACTTTCAACCCACAAAACTCATCATAGTAAATGAATGATGAGTGTAAAATTGTCTAAAGATCCATCTATTTTGAAAATTTGTACAAACCCAAAATTTCAGAACTCGTGTTCATCTTTGTCAAGTATTTGCACAAAACTAAAAAGAGTATATATTTCACAAAGTAGGTTTTTTCAATAAGAAAAGAAGAAAAAAACACTGGGGGGGCTTTCTCTTGTACTACATGTACCTGTAGCTGTTATACATAAAAGTATATTTTCGTAAAACACATATTAAATATAGGTCATTTGTTCAGAAAACAAGGTGGGGATTGGTATGAAATTGTATATTTGTAGTTGCTAGGTATTGACTTTTAAGGGAAAAACATCACTTTAAATACTGTAAATGCAAACATTTTTGCAATGTTTTCATTATTGCCTATAATGCAACAGATTTTATTGTTATAATTAGAACTGGCATTCTTAAATTTTCTAGTTATGTTGTGTTATACCTTCTGAAAAGTGGCAAAAAGAAACTGGCAGTTTCACGGCAGTTGAACAACAATAATGCACACAATTAATTCTGAATTTATCATTTCTTAATTGTCATTGCCTTATTAGTTAAAAATATATATACAGTTGCTTTTAACTCGTTGCTAGGGACTTGGCTTTGATCTTGACTCCATTTTAAAGTTTCTAACATGTTGAACATTTTGTTATTCAATGTTTCTTTGTATCACAACCTAAAAAAAGAAAGTGGTTAGGGCCATTGGTCTATAAGGGTTGGTCCAATAATTCAGTACCTAATACAACAGTCCAGATCCTGATGAGGCCTTCATTTATGCTCTTATCAGCTGTCTATCATTGTATCAAGTAAAAGTTGGAATTCAGAATTTTAAAAATAAACTGTTTCAAAGAAAAAGGAGATGTGACCTGATTGTCTATGAGACAGCCATCTGAAACAAAATTACAGACATCAAAATCTAAAATGCAAAAATGTCAGTCAAAGAAAGAAAATACTTACAGGAAAATTTGAACCTCATGTTGACGGAAAATGTTAACATTGCAGAACTTCTGATTACAAGGTATTTAATCTTTAGACATAAAAGATCAATAAGATATGAAACTGTGTAATAAATTTATTTCAGAAGTCAGTGGATCAGTAGGATATTGGAACAATCTGGGAATGAACATCTCATAGATCCTGTAAGTTTTTGAAATAAATATTGGCACTATCATGTATTTAATAGAGATAAGTTATTTTTTGCATATGATTATAGAGAAAAGCTCTTTTTTGTTCTAATATGGAACAAATTTCACTAAGATGATTATGCCTTCAGTGCTATAAAAGAGCTGATATGGATTTTATGTTGTAAATACATATCAGCCCTTTACACAATATCCACGAGTAGTATGACATCACAGTATTTTTAGACTTCTTCGGGATTATGATTACGAGCAGTTTCTACTACAAAAATGTTATTTTCTTTGTTTTCTTTAATTCACAAAAAATTAATACATTATATAAAAGAAAGCATGAACAAAAATACATGATAAATAGATCATTTAATTTCACTTTCCTTAATTAAGAAATTCTGCTTAAATTAACCTTTACATAATGGGCTAAAATGTTTTGGTCCAGAATCACATATTAAAAACTTTCATAAAATATTCCATCAAAGATGACGTCACAGTCACATAACAGTTCAGCTTCAAGTTATTAAACATGATTAAGGGAGATAACTCTTGAAATAAGTGATATTATTTTTATAATGAATTTCACCAAATCTTTTTAAACATTCAATTGAAACAAAATAATGTATCAAAGTAAATATATTTTATTTAGTAAATAATAGATTTGTGAAATGGGTAACACAAGCCTACTAATGATTTATAAGATTTATGTCCCTTAACTTGGCTTAACCCCTTTTCCAATTTCAGGGGATTTTGTGCCTTGAGACTAAGGCTACTTCCACTGACCAAAACAAGTTTTTGTTGAGATATTTGTCTTATCATTATACAATTTTTCATAATACTATTTTGATTGAGAAGTTCAGTCCAGGGTTGTTGGTAGCGAATCTATTTAAAAACTGCATAAAATAAGGAATTTTTTAAGATCCTGACTTTTTGTGAAATGTGTATTTTTTCTAAATGAAGCTTTGTGGAAAATTTATGTTTTGTTACTCAAAAGATAATATTTTTAAGATCAAAATGTGATAGTTTTTTAGTAATTCAAGATATTGTGTTTTAAGGGCCACAATATAGGCCTTAGTAGACCTACTTCTTTATAATATGTGAAATTACTATGAAATGTCTTGCCTGCATTGGTTTATATCCTTAGCTTGATATGGTTTGTCAAGTTATTTCTGGTGATGCTGTTTTCAGCAATGCGACTTTTCAAAATGGTTATCCAATTGTTTTGGCTTTTATGTGTTCTGATTAAGTTAAAACAAAAAAACTTATATTTTTATAAATTTAACTATAATATTTTTTTTGCCTTTATTATGAGAGGTCTCATATAGCTAATATCCACATTTATTTAAGATGAATAGCCTTTACTATTGAAAAGTCTTCATTAGTTACTTATTGCATTGGCACACATCAAAGGTTTTATTGTGATGATTATTATTACTAGAAAACTGATTTTTCCATCAAACTTGTCACAATTAAAAAATTTTATGACAGAAAAATTCTAATAAGGACACTACAGCTGCCCTAAAAAGAGACTCTTCAAAGGAAAACAAGACTGGAGTAAGGAAACGAATTGGTACCAGTGTAAAATCATCTGCCATAAAAGGGCAGGTGAGTCCCATTTTAATTATAAGGAGGTCAAGTTAGTGTGCAAAGTTTTTATCCATTTTCACCACAGTCTAATGCCTGATGCTTGCACACGTATAAATCAAAAGGTTTTGTGCTTTTATTTACTTCTGTGTTAATATCAACAGTCAAGAAATCGTCCACAGAGATATAAAACAAAAAAACACCGGAGAGATATTGATTAATTAACCCTTCCAGTCATTTGCAAGTCTTTATAATGACACACTACTTTGCTTATACTAAAACCTTTTAATATAACATTGTCAAAATATACATTTTGGCAGTAATGACACCAAATACTATGGCAATTTCTATTATCTTTTTCGCTTTATTCAAATGAACTTCATTATTGCATGTAAGAATTCAGTCAGATCTATGTTTCAGAAATGAGTCTAAGAAAACAGGTCTAAATATGAAATCGGATTTAAATGCAATTTAGGTCTTTTATTGTTGGAAAAGTAATCAAACTTTTTTGTATGAAATTTTCAAGCGCTGTAGCCAAGAATAATGTCTGTTGTTTCAAAATGTTATTATAATTTATTATGTAATCTTATAACTTTTTTCAATACTATTTCTAAAAGATTGATGATAATGCTTTTCTTGGCTTAGAAAGTAATTTTTTTCATTCAATTTTATCTGGCTTTAGAATAAATATACCTTGCTCATATGTAATTATACATCCTTAAGTAATAAGTTATCAACAGCTGCATTTATAATCTGCTAATTACACTTTGCACACTTTATTGACTCCTTATGTTTGTAAGGTGATGGCCCCTTTAGGCTAGCCAATTATGTTTGTGTCTTATATGTTGAAAGGAAGAAACCTAATATTTTTAAAGGGATATCATATTTATATAAATGCCCCCAAGGGCAGCCATGTATAATTATAGGCTGTTTTGATTTTCCATCTGCAGGAGCAATGACCATTGATTGGCTGGTTGGTAGGGATGTATTAATACATGACCACCCTGAGAGTAGCCAGGGTTAAAAATTGGCTACTCATTTTCTTTAACAGGGGTAGAACCCCACCTATATGGGTGTCCATTGGTTGGTTGGGATGTATGAATTCTCAACCTGTACTGGACAGGAACAATACTGCTGTGCTCCATGTTATGAGAATATCATGCCCTCAGCACCTTAAAGATCCCTTTGCAACAGCTGGTAATGAGTGGTCTGTTGGTGGTCAGTTGCTTAGGCTTAACTTCCAGCCCCTACACAAACTGTCCCAATTTGGCATCCTGTGGCTCGAAAATTCTCCAATCTGACCTTCTGCTGGCCCCATTAATGATTTATTGTTTTTTCACTTTTGCTCGTCCTGAATATGCATGAAATATTTGCTGCTGGATGTGAAGCAACAATCAATCAATCAATCAATATGGGGATAAAATAGTTACACCTTACCCAGACATACAGACATACATGAGGCGACTACTTTTTGCTGTTACAACTAATTGCCATGTGTATAGCAGGTAGAAGCAACAAAAAATAAATGTCTGATCTTCAATGATTCAGCCCATGATTACTCCAATAACATTGTATATGCATTGTTTTTCGTGACAGAATAGTTTACAGACTTTTTTCATTAATATATGGTTGATATATTGTTCATAATTTTACTGTGAACATTTGACTATATATCCCAAAAAAACAAAGACACATAACCTTTTTTATTCATGATGTTTAAGAAAACTGTGGAAGCATAGAATTGACATACTGAGTATTTTTTCCTTTAATTGTAGAGTAGTTATGCATCACAGGATTTAGGTACAATGCAGACAAATATTAACCCAGCTGACAGTCCAGAAAATAAAAAACCTAAAAAAGAAAGACTGAAATCACTTGATACATTTAGAGGGTACGTCTTATTGTGGCAGTCATTATATTATAGTTAAAATTTAGTTTTCAGATATGGTCAATGTATATTTTGTAGATTGTACATACAAGTTAGGTATTAAGTGTAGTCATGGTATTTCTGTCTTTTTTTTTTCCCCTTTTGGTATGTCATAAAAATGTAATGACAAGATGATTGTATTTGCATCACAAACTTGATGAATAATAGGAAAATTTCAACACAGAGGTTCTGTTTGACTGATGTAACCAAAATACAAACAAATTTATGAAGTCATTATCATAATAAGTTAAAACATGAAAGATGACATATATATATTAATTTATTTATTAAAGAAAGACCTTTGTATATTTTAGAATAAGCATTATAGTAATGATATTTTGCAACTATGGAGCTGGAAAGTATTGGTTTTTTAAACATTCCAAATGGAATGGTTTAACACTAGCTGATTTGGTCTTCCCTTGGTAAGACAAAAGGAGTGCTGCTTAAGTTGATTACTAATATTTCTGATGTACATATTAGTGTACTCTTATAGCTGATTGCATGGTAGCACTTGCATGTTAGTTTATTAAATTTTAGTTTTATAGTCTATAAAATATAAAGAAATAGTTGTAGGCACAGCCTATCGGTGAAGCGGAGTAGTCCAGATAATCATAACGTCTGATTTTTTTTATTATTTTGATTTTTATAGATCCCTCATTGACTTCACATCGGTAAAGCTTACATTACATATACAATTATTTCCATTCTAAAGCAATTGTCATTTCAAAGCTGCAAAATAGCTTAAAGAAATTCCGCAAAACGTTGTGAACATTTTTCGCTAATTTTTTTACGTCACAAACAGCATGACATCATTAAATCCCCCATGCTGGATTGTTTGCAAACGAAGAAAATACAGAAAAACAACAAGTGGGAAAATACATCGAAAATGTTAGAAGGACGCATTAATATTCAACCCGACATACCATTAAGGTGAAGCGGAGCTTCACTTATTAAACATGCCTACAAACAAGGGCATGGCGAACAAACTTGGACAATATACACCATATGAAGGAGTCAAAAGAAGAAAGGATAAATGAACAATTATGAGAAATCGTTTCTCTTGTTATAAATTTTGTTGGAAGTATTAGCTTGAAAAATAGTTTCAACAGTTTCATGTCAGACCGTTTGTTCTAAAGTAATGGCAAGCAATTAGCTTGGCAACGTCCACACTACATTGATGAATAGCATTTACGTATTCTATAGGTAATTTGAAGTGGTAGCAGAAACATCAGGAACGAAAAAGAAAAGGAGCGAAAAGAAATGAATAAAAAAGAAAATAAACGAACGAAACGGAAACAAAATGAATGAAAGCGAAAAGAAATAGCCAAACAGAAGCAAAAGAAAAGCAAATATATCAAAGTAAACGTAAAATCATAACGAAACCAAAAATTAAAAAATCAACAAAACGAAATTGAACATGAAAACAGCTTTTAATACAATAACATCGGTATTCGAACAATTAGATATTTCTGAGGAAACGTTTAGTCTATAGACAATACAATATTTTTACAAACTTTCTTTTCATGGTTAATATTTAAATTAGCTGTTCTTTTCTGTCTGTTCACGATAATCTTTTACTTTCCATGGCTGTGTCTCACAGTAACACCAGTTTCCTGTGCACTACATAACGTTCTCGATTAAACATGATAGTTTCAATAATAAGTTTGGCGACAACAATTCAGAAGCATGAGGACAATGTGGGCTTCGGGTGACATTCAATGATCCTGAAATTAAAAATGCAAGAAAAAATTTTTTTCGAGATTCCGCTGATAAGCAGTCACTGGAAGAAAACACAAAAATTGAAAAACATACATTTCATCGCGTAAACGGAAATTGTAAATGCGTGCATGTGTATCACACTTCCCCTTCTTTGTATAATCCTTAATTCGCCCCTTAAGAATTTCCAGAAACTTGCTGTTTAAGTTAAAATAATGCAGAGTACAAATCTTGGCTGACGTTTTTTTTTAAATCAGCTACTAGGAAGAGCCTGAATGGTCTATGCGATCAATTTCTGTGAGTTCACAAAATAACGTATCCAAATAAGATGCAAACAACGTCTTCTGAAACTTTATAATATCGATGATTTTAACTAAACTGTAAAATTACTTAAGGACAAACCCGACCGCCTAGTAGGTGTGAGAGTAATCGTGCCTCGAGAAGTAAAAGCAAAAATTGGTCAGCCCAAAGTCAGAATAATTCATACATGTCATGTTTGTATAGTTGTATGATTCCAAAGAATTGATGTTTTCATCAGCTAGCATGTGAAATATCTGGCTCAGCGTTTCGGTCTATTACAAAGCATGATTTATACGTCATAACGCGTATATATGCTTTCGTCTGATTTATAAAGTATTTGCCACCGGACGATAAGCAATTTAATCATGCAGTTAGGATGAAATTGCTTCTCACACCGCTATTGACAGGGATAACATGGACATAGTAAATTATTTTAAATGAACCATAAGGTCATGTGTATCAGAAGGTCAGACCTGAAAAGTAAGTTGGCATCATATAATCTTAGCTATCTTGTCTTAGAGGAGCGTTTTCTTATTTAATATAACTAAAGTGAATGTTTGTGAAATCTTTACATCAAATGAAATAAATATTAGAAAATTTATTTAACAGCCCTTCTAGTAAACTATAGAATACACATGCCAGATATCAAAAGTGCATAGTCCAAAGAGAAAACACAAATTCGAGAAACAGACTAAAAGATACAAAAAAAAAAAACGAAAAGATAAAAGACTTGGACTCAACGAACTCATTTACAGAGTGGAATCTCAGGTGCTTCTGAGGGGAAAGTATAACCTGCACCTGTCGTGAAATCCTTTAACTTTAATCCATGTTAACGTTATTCCGTGTTACAGTAGTTACCGCTAGGACGGCATTGTGGGTTGTTCGAAAGGCTATGGCCCTAGTGTTGTAGGGACGGTGCTTAGAACATAGTCTAAAAGATCAATTTTAAAAAATAAGTGAAGGTTGTAATCCGTTGAAAATTTCTTTTCTATCCTTAAATACTAAAACAGGATTGGACAATGTGCCGAGTGTCTTTTAAGAAGCAGGTGCTGCTTACCCTACCAGATCACATGAGGTCAAAGGCGGTTTTAGTGGTGGGGTCCGCATTGTTTATTGTTATTTATGCATATGTGTCATGTCCCGTTACCGTTGGTAGTAAGGTCTCAGTAATACTTCGAAAGCGACCGTCGCGCGACGTCGTTCGAAAATTGCTGGGTGTTTATTCTTGTCGTAGTTTGTATATACTTTTAATCTTACGGAAAGTCGCGCGACATCATGCGGTAGTCGCGAGATGTCGCGTGGCGATCGCTCGACGAAGTATCAATGATCCCGAAAAAGTGTGAGCGAGGCCGAGCTAACTTTTGACAGAAAATCACAATTGGATCAGTTAAACAGAGATCTTGAAATAACAAGGTCTCCATCTCAGAGCTATCAGACTTCAACAGAAACAAATCCACCCATGTGACTTAACTTGGGATTTGATAAAAGGTAAGATTTTGATAAGACAATTTAAATACTCAAAGCAATTATGCGACACGCAATTCATGAGAAAAAAATGACTAATTATTGATGGGAAATTGGGGAAACCAATATGTTTTTCAAACGGTATAAAAATTCACGGTATTCATTTGCATCTACTCCTTTTTGTAGAGAAAAATTTCCTATTATTGTTTTACTGCTACAACATGCATAATCACGAAATTGTTTTAAGCTCAACTGGCTTAAGGCCATGTTAGCTTATGCAATCACTTTGCGTCTAGCGTCTGTCTAATGTCTTTCGTCCGTATAGGTGTGGGAGGTTATATGACCGAAAAAGGTACGCTTAGAAATTTTGGCATTTTCAATCGCTGATTCTCTAGTCTGTCTACAAGCTGTTGGAAAAACTTAAA
>JAULBM010021958.1:0-11331 GCA_032357055.1 Geukensia granosissima | reverse complement strand
GACGGACGGACGACGGACGACGGACGCAAAGTGATGACAAAAGCTCACATGGCCTTTTAGGCCAGGTGAGCTAAAAACAGTGGACTGGACCTGCAATGCATATAACAAGGTTTGTCCGTACCCTGCTCAGAAAGTCAATAGTTATCTCAAAGTACTCGGGCCCCTCCACTAATAAAGTGGACTGAGATAGGTAAAATAATGTTGAAAGCCTTGTTAAACACCATGCAAAACATAGGATTGAGCTTTTCACAAATTTGTGTTGCCTGCTTCCATTGATTAGTCAGCAAAAATATATACACGATTAATTATCCACATGAGCAAACCATATCAAACATAGAGTAGAATGTGTCCATGGGAAAAAGATGTCCCTGCCAAAGGTTATAAACACCCCAACAACTCCCTATACCCTTCCCTGCAAAAAAAGCCTAACAGTGGAACAACAAAAGTGAAACATTTCAAATGCAAACTCCTGTATTTATTTGTCAACAGCAACATATTCTAATTTCAAATCTTTCCATTAAAGTTAGTAAATGTCATTGATCAAAAACCTAAATTTGATGAAGGATGGCTATTTCAAGGGGCATAACTCTGGAATGACAAAAGTGAAGCTGTCCCAGTAAAGATCCTCATGATCGTACAAGTTTTCATTGTCCTGTAAATATATTGTTTGTTTGGGTGATCAAGTCTTCATTTCTTCTTATTTAACAGATTAAACAACTTTTTATTAAAAAATAAGCTTACATAGCAAAGAATTTGAAGAAATAACATAGAAGTTACAAAGCGGTAAAAATAACTTTTAGAGTTTGGTCTTGAACAGCAACCAATCCATGTTGAATTTATTGTTTTTTTAAATTTAAAGCAAAAAGAAACTAAAATTTAAGAAAGCTCAACAATAATCAGCTACCTTTTTACAACTGAGAGATACTAAACTACTGTTGAAACTTCTATCACTTTAGGATCACTTGATGTTTTGTTTTGTTATTTAACAAATGGCGGCAAGTGTAAAAGGACATGTAGTTCTCTCGTGTTGAAAGACAGAAAATACCTATTTCTGAAAGAACAATGTGGATTCCAGTTGGAGGAAGTTGATATATATTTCATGTATTGCAAAAAGCTTTTTCTTTTCGCATTTTCAAAAATGGAGACGAATAAACAATCTGACAAAATCATTAATTGTTATTCTGTTATCAGAATAGGGACATTTTACCTTTTTAACAGGGAAAATATGTGTAAATACATTTTTTACTAAACAATGTTGATACCTGAGGTAATTCTGTCAAAGTGCTGATGACTTGTGTACATTGAAAAGAGTATTATGTTCAAAAATAGTACAGGAATCCAAGAAATATTGATAAAGAATTGATATAGAACTATATTCAAAAAAGATATCCTTCAGGGAGATAATACTGGGTAAATGCATTAGTGTTAAGAAACAGATAGTCATCCTATTCAAATTAATATAGAACTTACCAAATCCACTGAAAGCCTTTTTATTGTGTTGTGTTTTAATCAACTGATCTTTAGAAAGTAAATATGTAATATCCTGCTGTTCACATTTTTCTAAAATAACCTGAAATTATATAAGAAAACATGATTTCCTTTTTTTTTACCCGTAGCATGTGTGAGGAAGGAAAATCCAGAAAAGCACTTTACTCAAAGTTATATTTTGGTATAAAAAACTAATGTATGTAAGATCTGGATTGTGTCATTCTTGCATATAATCAATATGAGCAAAATTCACAAAGGATACCCCACTCCCTCATCCCAGTCTTTCAAACTGAATTTATGGAAAGAGCCAAGATTAATTTCCTTCCTATAAGAATATCAACATATTGTTATCATTGTTGTCTTTTCTTACATTCAAAAAAGAGATATCCTTAAGGTAAACTGAAACTGAAATTGAAATTTCATTGAAATCCTTAAACTGATAAAGAGGAGAGGCACTGAAAAGTTATGTACACAGACAGGGTAATTCCTATATACCCCAACATAAAATTTGCTTGTGGGGATATAATATCTGGAGTTTTCCAACTTTAATGGACCAGGTCCTTCTCCAAATACCTTGTTTTCCCTGCTTTGTAATGTCTCAAGGTACTGACTTTTTTAAAGCAAAATGACATTGCCACCATGTGTGCAGGAAACAAAATATTTCAATACATGTACCACAAAAATGACAGTAGTCTATCTCATGCAATAGAAAACATTCAGCAACAACTTCCACAATTTTCTAATATTGGCAGTTGTTACCTTATTTTAAATGCATTTACCGGTACTGTATTTTTGGACTATAATGATATATGGACTAAAGGTCTAATCTGAAAGTTTCTGACTGACTTATAATAGGTAATTTATTATTTCCCCCAAAAAATGTCTCGTCCATTACTTTAGGCCCATCAATTTGGTATCAATGGAAAGCTGCAGGCATTACCTTTCAAATGAAGCTATAATATATAGGCTTTCTATCCTTACTTTAGCAGTAATCCCTAAAACTTTACCCTTACCCCAAATAAAAATAAAAATTAAAAAATAGGCTTTCAATTTTGTTGTTTTATGTATGTTTGGCTAGTCTAGTCCAAAAAATATGGTGCATTTATTTGATAGCACCTACCTTTATGTCATCCTCAACTCTGTAATTAAGATCACCAAACCAGAAAACATGATGGAACTGATTAGTCACATCAAACAGGTCTAAATGTTTCTGTCCTAACGATAATCCTTTTATAATATCTCGATAATTCTGATTACGTCTGAAATAGAAAACACAGAAATGTGATATGTTGCAACGATGGATCTGATTTTTCTTGGGAATTCATGGAAAAATTAAACAACTTCCATGGTGATGAAAATTTCAGTAAAATAAATTTGATAGCAAAATATGTTGCAGTTGACTATTTTCACCTAAATTATTATTTTGGTTATAGATACAATTTGATATGAACCAATTAGAATTTAGCTGAAGCTGTCACTTTGACTAATGGAAGGCACTCAATGAAAACATTGAATCCCCCCCCCCAACTTCATCCAATTTACTACTCCCCCATATCCAAATAACTTTTATTTGCATCTTTTATAATTATGAGCCACAGATGATCAACCAACAATGTTGATAAAAAAATTTAAAATATGGCTTCCTACTTTGCCAATCCTTTTTTAAGAGCTGTCCTTAGATAACAAATAGAAGATGTCCCTAAATATTTTGGGTTATTCTTCATGTAGAAATAAGACATTGTTGCAGATACATTGTAACTTCTGTTCAAATTAGTACTAATACTGCCTTTTAGTATATTGACAGAAACGTCTAAGTCAAATTAACCACTTTTAGGTCTAAATATAAATATCTGTTAAGATATGGTTCTTTAGTACATGTAAGAATTTGCTACTAGTAAATTGAGTAGTTGGTGAGATAAGATTGCTAGTGAAATTGAGATTTTGGTTAGTTTGGAATGCTAGTGATATTGGGTTGTTAATGAAATTAGATTTTTGGTGAGATATTGGTTTGTTGCTGAGATTGGGTTGCTATAGAGATTGAGTTCAGAGAGAGCTTGGATAATCTTTAGACTTGGTCCTCAAACAATTGACACATTACTGTCATGTTGAAATTCTTGGCCTTCTATACTTTAGAGGGCCCAACCCTATGAGACTCACATTTGTTCTCAACATTACCCTCAACACAACACTAACCTCAACCCAACCCTCACCCTAACCAAACCCATAATCAAACCCTAACCATACAAAATATCCTTATCCTTTAGTACTGGGTCCCCTATAGTAGATGAAGGCCAAATCTTTCTTAGTATTACTGATTCTACAAATTTTGGTGTAGTGCTTTACTTTTTAGTTTTCACAACAAGTTTGTGATTACCTTTCATATCGTTCATCCCCTGACGTCAGATGTGAATTTATAAAACAGAATGAAGTTCCCCTAAAATAAAATGAGATTCCTACAGCACCTTTGTTACCTGAAAAAAAATAATATCAGAAATTTAATGGTTGTCATAAAATGGGTGAGTTGAGAAGTGCTGAAAAATTATGAATAACTCATTGTACAAATCAGGAAAATGAGAAATTTTAGTGAATATTAATGAATCTGTTTGATAAAAGAGAGAAATGCAAGGCACTTTTTTAAGAACTTATTTCATGCCCCATGGAAATATAGTAAACAAAAGTCAACAGCTTAACATGTTCACATCTTCCTATTTTTGGCCTGTATCTACCAAAATCTTAGTTAAATCACAGCTTTAAAAGATTGAAAATAGTGTGAAATTGCATTCAATATAACATGACATTTCTATGAAGATTGACAATAAAAACACTGATCATTGGAAAATAATTACACTGTATTACAATATATGCTTCATGAACTGAGTCTCTCATATTTTGGCTATTCATTATTGAAGCAATAACAATACCTAAAAGGGAATTTAGAAAGAGATTTAACTATCTTACCCACAACCATATAAGGTGTTCAAAATATTACAGGTAATGTTTTTTTCTATGCTCATGTGTAGATTGTTTGTTTTTGTGAAAAATTAAAGTTCTAACAAAGTCTTATTTAATTTAAGTCTAAATTTTGCATTTCTGGTACCGTCAATCTTATTTGTACTGACAAAAATATATGCCAATAAATTCTGTGAGCAAAATAGTTATAATGGAAAATGACAAAATTTTCAAATTTTCCAAATGAGTGGAGAAATTCTAGGAGCTTGTCTACAACATCCAAAATATACACAAGCTACCATAACTCTTTTCACATTGTAGTTCATAAAAATTGTGAAGTTTCATTTTAAGGATTTTTCGAAAATAAATAAAAAGTGAGATATTCGGTTCATGAAATGCACATAAGCCACATGTTTTCATACATGCAAGAAACTTGTAATACATTTTCCTTTACTTTAAATATATTGCTAAAGAGTAGGTGGGGAAAGGGCCTTATTTGGCCTAAATTGTATTCAATATGATGTGATGGGTTCAGAAATTGCCATTTTTTTCTTTCAGTGGGGTCTTAACTTTTATGCAAACAAGAAAGAAATTTCTGAAGTGAAGTCTAAAAAATTGTTTAAAATTTATGCCATATCATACCCTGAAAATGTTACCGGAGTGTGGCAAATATTTCAGGCATATTGATAATGAAAGAAAATCCAAATTTATCAAAATAACACCAACATGAACATTGCCACAAAAAAAATGAGTTGGTGTAAACTATAACATTTAGGAATCAAATGCAATATGCAAGGAAACTGACATTCTTTTCAAAACTTACTCTTGAATGATACAGCATACAACATACCTAATGTATTAGCAATGCCTGTCCGCACTGATGACCTTTGAACTCTGTTAATACTATGCATGTGTTTTTTCTGTACAATTATGACTAACCTAACACCCCACATGGTGCAAACTTCAACCTAGAAAAAACAAGACATACTGTGAGGATACCACTGCTTACTCATAGATTATCTGCCCTTGGAATCAGCCAAAATGAATTTCCTTCCTATATGCATATTTACACACTGTGTCATGTTTATGTAAGTTTCACTGAAATCCAATCCATTAAACTGTTTAGGAGGAAATGGTTTAACAAGGTATGTGGACAGACAGACAGACAGACAGAAAGACAGACATATAGGGGTGATTCCTATATACCTCTCAAACTTTGTTTGGAAGGTATAAAAACAATGGAAAAGATATCAATCAGGCACACCATGTCATCTGCAAATGTAACATATTATTTGGGATCTTCATTGGGTGTTTTGTCCCCAAAAAAATTTTATTTTTTGGAGAGCTAATGGTTTCAATTTATAAGCAGTACCATTTACATAGTATTTTGAGCATGTAGTGTGCATTTTGAATCAAAGGATTTAGACCATTTAGAAAATATTGAATTTAATTACCTCCCTTTGCATTTAACATTTTTAATGCAGAAAAAAGATCTGTAAAATAATGTATTAAACAGGAAATCTGTTGCTGAAAGGGTATAGGAGATTATATCTCATGTCAGATTAACCAATGGAATTGAAGCATCAGCCAAATATTGATTTGGGAGATGACATTGTCATTTTTTGTTGGAAGCTGCAATCAAATTAATGCTTATAAAAAGGGGGAAATGACTACAACATAATTTAACACATCATATGCTTCCCATCTTATACACATGTAATATTTTTCAATAATGAAGGAACTATAAGTACAAAATAATCCAATTGAAAATAATGAGGATCAGATTTAAAGGGTTTAAATATTGAAGAAAACTAATGAACTTATACACAACACAATATGGAATATTATATCAACAGACATCAAAATTCAACTTATACCGTCACAGACCACCTGATTTCACCCCCTGCTTTTGGTGGGATTAGCATTGCTCATAAATAATAGTCAATATTCTGCTTCTTTTTGTATGGTGTGTGTCATGTTAGTCTTGTTCTTGTTCTCAAGACTGCCATGTCTATGGGATTTCCCCTTTTTCCTGACCCTTCAGTGTTCTCTTGCTTTCTCTTAAATACAGTCAATCGAGTCATTTCTAGCCCACTTTGGGTTTTTATTTACCCTATTGGTTACAAGCATAAAGCAAGATAATTTTCTGAAATGTCACTTTATTTTTGGGGTCTTGCTAAAATTTTCTTAAAAGAAAGCTATTTGAATTAAACAGACATTCTAATGCAATATTGTTTGTAATATTTATTTTAATTGGATGACTTAGAAGTTTTCATGACATAAAATCAATGTTTGATGCCCTGGGAGGAATAGGCAAGCATATACGTTAAATCCTTACTTTAATAAGTTCAGTTTGATTATAATTCTATATATTTGCATTAGAATGGATTTGACAGTGTTGTATTTGCCAATCTTCCAGCATCAATTTTGAATTGATGTGCTCAAATATCCATTTACTGGCTCAGCTGTCCACAGTAAACTCAATACATAGTTCTGATGTGACATCACAAGTAACTGACCAATATATTTGTTTACAGTTATATTGCATTTCCATATAAAATTGTTTCAGATTTAATTTACAGATAGTATGTATTTTGAGTTTTAGAAGATTATAATATTTAAATAAATAAAGAAAACAACTTGTCTTATGGCAAGTAAAAAACCCAAAAATTTAAGATGTTTCACCTCCAAACAAAACAAAGTGCCGGGATGTTTAGAATAATGCAAACAATAACACTGTCAATTAATGATAGCAAATATTTAAATACAATACTGTTAACGCCTAATTCTATATGTATCAGAACTTAAATTCTGTAAACACAGCAATGTCAGCAACTAATTTGAATACAGTATATAATGATATAGTGTTATTGTGGTCATATGTTTGTCTTTTTTTTTTGGGGAGGGGGCGATTTAGAGCTTTTCACAAGAAGTGGTATTCCACCCATTTTGCAGGCCTTGTGGAGAATTCTAGATCTCTAATTTCTCTGTTTTTCTCTTGGTCAGAGTTCATTCTCTTTGACATTTATCCCATATCTTTTCATTGTCATAATATAATTTTTTCATTTCAAATGAAAAAATATACACAATTACTATTTTTCAAAGATAAATACACACCACTTCAACTTCAACAAATCCAATTTGTGTTATTTGTTTCTTTATAAAATTAACCCAGTCTTTTTCTGTCATGGCACTTTCTTGTGTCCCTATCACATATAAATCATATGGAATGTGTCCAAATATTTTATGGTCCATAATTTTGCCACGTCCATTACATTGTAACCATGACGAAATACTCTGAACAGGAGCTTTATCACCTGAAAAAAAAATAAATAAAAATTACGATAACAAATTTGACATTTTATCTCATAATAGTTGTTTTTTTCTAAAAAGGAAATACAAAATAATTGAAATAATATTGAAGTATGTTTTGGATGCTTTCAAAATTACAACAAATTTCTGTTTCATTTGTTGAAGATGAGCTCAAACTCTCCTATCGATTTGTCAATATTGGTGTATGAACCGGTGTTTGTAATTTATCTGTTGGCTGTTTCACAGACAGTCAAACCATATCTCCTATTTCTTATATCTATCCATTAAAATAATAGGGTTTTTTTGCTAGATGATAAAGTATGAAAAGTTAGTCTATAAATAGAAGATTCTTGTTCCTAAACAATTTGATTGTCCAAGAATATATTTCTCCTAACTAAATCAATGTAGTAATTAAATGTTTAGTTTTTTGAATGATATGAAAATATTGGTGATTTTTGTTTATAATATAAAGAAAAATATTTGAACACATTTTGTGGTTTTATAAGGCCTTTTAGGTGTCGTTGTGTGATGGATTGATATATTCTGTTCATTTTGAAAAAAAACATGGCCTAACAATTAAAGGAAATTTTCCAATTGTAAATTTGAAAAGGGTAATTTTATTTAGTGTACAAAATAATGCATATTAAGTTTAGGTCCTAGGCAAATAATTATTACATCTTGGCATAATTTCTTTATATTTCATGCATAATGGGGAAGAAAAAAAGTCCCTTCTCAACCCCAATCCATTTATTTCTGGACTCTGCAAAATAATAATACATATATCATATAGAAGCTCTCAAAACATCAAAAAACTTTCAATTAATAAATGATAAGTAGTTTTACCATAAAAATTAGGCACATGACTTACCCATGTTCCACGTTCCAACAAACACACGAATCTGGTCCACATTATCTCCCTTGGAATGTTTATTTTTCATATGCATGATTTGTTGACAAAAGTTTTCACGTTTATGTACACTATCAAAATAATATGTTTGTTTTTTCTTATTTTCTATAATCATATCAAGTCTTGTGTTATCACTTGTACTTTTCACCAGCTGACAAACTGTAAAAAAATAATATATATTATAATTGGTGTATGTGGAAAAGAAATCTGAACTATTTTATGTTTTGTGATCGAAAATGAAGTTGCCAGAAAAATAACGACAATAGGTGGCATAATTCACTGGTTTCCTGCTTTGATTGAAAAAACTGAGAATGGAAAAAAAAACGACAGGTTGGCTGCCAAACATTCAAAACCTGTAGGGGACCTTCAGGGAGGTCCTCTTTTACACTCAATCCATTCTGTCTGATTTAAAAGACAAATTTTCAACAAATGCTTTTTAATATTTTACTTTTCTGGAAAAAATTCTTTCCATAAGATAACATTTATGATCTTAAATTTTTTACCAAAGGAATCTATCATCAAAATATAATTCTTCACATGTGTTCCCAGGGTTAAACTTAAAACCAATCAAATGCTTCCTTTTGATACATGTGATAAGATTTTGTTCTTTTTATATTTCTAATACTTATGCATTTTTGTCCTTTTTCAAACATATTTGAACTACTATTTCTGTCTGTTCTATCAAATCACCTTTGTGTGTTAAAAATGGCCAACCCCTCTTTTTTGAAAAAAATTCAATGCCCCTGGAAAGTAATATAGACATAAAGAATACTAAGAAACAATGTTTCTAATAAAATTATATTTCGATACTACAATCAGGAAAGCTGTAGAAACTTACTTTTATCCTGCATAAGAATTGTTTGGTCCAGATTATCTTTGGCGGGTTTAATTATTAAAAGCTGTCCAGTTGGTATGTTAGCCCTCAATGTCATTTTTGTTGGTATTTTTCCATGTTTTAACATCTTCACCTATAAAGAAATAAAAAAACATGAAATGTTAGCTCTCAATGTCATTTTTGATGGTATTTTTCCATGTTTTAACATTTTCATCTATAAAGAAATATAAAAACATGAAATCATTTTGTTAACTAAACTCTATGTCACAGTTTGTTGGAATGGGTAAAAAGGTTATGAAAGAAAAACTGTCTGTCATATTCATATAAAATAGTGTTTATTTTGTAGATTGAAAAAAGTGTAAGCAAGTTGCAATAATACTTTTTAGCAATTGTGGTGTATTTCAAGCTCCGCCAAGTTTTTAATTGTCTACGAAGATTTTACATTGTAAAATCAGCCATTTGATTGCTGGAAGTGGCTCTTTGTACATGCTTGCGCAAGACCGGCAGTACACATTGTCAAAGCTGTTTATTAATTTTAAAAGTAAATTAACTAGGATTAAATAACATGCAAAAATGTTTTGAGGTGCACCTAAATGGAAATTAAAAAAGGAGTTCTTCTTAAATGAATCGAAAGAAAAAGTCAGAACAAAAAAATATGAGCAATTTTTTTAAATTACTTCATCTAGGTCAAACTTAAGCCCTCCGGCCAAAATTGAAGATGGTGGACTCTCAATGTTCAATCTCCAATAAGAAATTCAGGGGCAGATAATAGTATGTAAAATGTTATTGCATAATGGAAAACTTAAAACTGTTAACTGTGGAAAAATTCTTTGTTCTGATTAAAAAAAGATTCAAAGACAGAAACACAAATATAATTTTAGTGCAGCTCAAAAATCACACTCCATAAAAGCCTGACACAGAGTATAGTTCTTTCTGTAAGTAAGATTTCTTTGTGACAATTATTCCTATGTTGAGCATACTTGCTAAGTTTAAGGTTTTCTGACCATCATTAACCACGCTTGGATTTGTTAAAAGAACCTAACATAATGATGTCAATACAGATTGTGATACTAGAAAACTGAAAAAACAATTAATTTCAAGTTCTTCTTCTAATTATTAACACAGGTTTACAGAAAAATTTTCTGTTCAGATATAATTAATAAATAATTCATGGCAGCCATAAGTTTGTTAATGATTTAAACATGGGCTGGAGTTTTTCACATAAAATTTGTGAAAACAATGACAGCCCATGTCAAAAAAGAAACAAACTTATGGCCGCCAAGAATTATGTCTATTCTAATATTGTAGGTACAATAAAATTAAGATAAATGCCTTTTTTTATTCTAAATCCTGGCTTTGGCTTTAATCAACATTCTATTATGAAAATATAATACACATAATAAAAAAAATTAGAAAAATCTGACTACTTCCAAAAAATGTATCTAACAAATAATATATTTTATTTTAAATTATATATATATACATACCTCAAAGCTGGTCTGTGGAGTTATTTTTGTATTGAGTGAAGAAAGGAATGGAGTTGTATCTACATTAACCTGGGCCTCATTTAACTCTGCATATGGATAGTCATATTGGACTGGCTGATCATAGTGCAAAGCTTCTTGTACCTAAATGCAGAAGAGAAAATCAAAGTGCTGAAAGCACTGCAGAAAGTTTTGCTTTTTGCAATAGGTGAGTTCAACTTCACTGCTGCAACAAATAATACTGAAAGAATACTAATTAAACATTGAAATCAGAGGTCATTCTTTGGGAATCTCCTAAGTGACATCCTACTAAAGACTTATCATTGAAATTAATAACATAGTTTTGAAAGTAGGAA
>JAULBM010021947.1:0-11331 GCA_032357055.1 Geukensia granosissima | reverse complement strand
AGCCCACCCCACCCCTTTCTTGATCCGTTCCTTAATTGCGCTTTGTGATATTTGAAAAGATATAGAAATTTTCAAAATCAATCGTTTAGCGAACATGGTCATACACTGTTTAAATTACAATTGTTTTATCCCTTATTGCAGCATTACACATCGAATTACAAAAAAGTTTACGATTCTTTAATGTTTTCAATTTTAATTGTTTGTAATCTTGTCATTATTGAATGATTTCCTAGTATAAATAGATTCCATTTTATGTGTTACTGTTTCAATCTTTTTTCATATTTCAGTTTTTTTATCTAAATTGTTATTATTTCAGTATTTTCTCTGACAACAAAATTTATTCATCGCATGTTTTATTATCTGATATTGAATGCTTTATACGGAAGACCTATTGATTACACGATATATCGGGTTAGTCTCATAGCCACGCTTAATAATTTAAGTAGGTTAATTACAACGATACTGTACTTAAATCAAGTGTAAAGTGCAATGACCTTAGTTGGAGTATTCAATAACAATTTAAACGAAAGTGACAAATCTAACAATCCTTTGGTTGTGGAATAACACGACAAAAGACAAAATCACTAGACACTATGTCAGGCATTTGTGGAGTGTGATTTTTTAATTTTATAAAATTTAATGTTTCCGCCTTTGTATGTATTTTTATTCAAAAGAAAGGATAATTCGACAGTTAATGTTTTACGTTTTACATTATACAATTACGTTTTACGTACTATAAGCTGCCCCTGAATTTCTCTACGGAGATTTAATGTTGGGTGTCGGCCATCTTCGTTTTTGGCGGGAGCGCTTAAGTCTGTTCTAGATAAAGTAATTTTCAAAATTGCGCATATTTCTTTTGTTTAGAACTTTTCTCGCGGTTCAAATAACATTAAACCCGCCAAATATTAATGTACCTGTCCCAATCCAGGAACCTGTAGCCCAGTGGTTGTCGTTGTTTTATTAGTCATTTATTGTTATATATTGACCATTTTTGCTTTAGATTAGGTCGATTGTCGTGTTTTATGTATAGTTTCACAATTTGAAAAATATTAAGAAACATGGCTTGTACGTTTTGAACTTTCACGTGATTGCTAGAATAATAAGATACAATAAAAAGTAATTAGCCTTTTTAATAGACTGTATAATTACATGCATGAAGTACAATACGTCGATGTTTGAACTTGTAAGAAAAAAATATTAAATTCCGATCAGACATATTAAAAAATTAATCGTTTCAAAAATTTAACCCATCACTATCCGTATGATTTCTCTAAATATAAATTGAAAGTCAACATATGATATACAACATCAAGATCAACGTCCTACCTTTAAAAATATGTGTGATGATCGAAGATCCTATATTATATTTTATTAGATGTTATAAGTTCGTTTCTATTTAAATATACCCATGAGATCAAGCGGAATGCGAAAATGCAAGGATTCTGTCACGTACACGCTTACTCTGGGCAGCGCGGTCAAGGTGACCTTTACACCTAACATGTCACGTAAAATCAATAATATCAGTGATAGAAATAGAATACAGAAATCCATCACTTAGTGTTATCAGCGATATAGTGATGGGTTATTGATAATAATAACAGAAGGAGAAAATACAGTCAAGAAGAGTAGACATCCTAAACATGCTAAACTTCTTCAATATTATAAATAATTGTTTAATATTGACATTGAATTAAATTTATAACTGCAGTCGATTATTTTTTTCATGATTTTTTGTTTACTTAAATCTGATAAGTTATATTTTCTATAAAAGTTATTATCCCTGCACTTTCGAATGAAAGTTCGTGGATATTGTCGTTACCCTTTTCTGTCCGTCCGTCCGTCACACTTTCTTGTGACGTGAACTCCTCCTACATTTTTGAAGGCAGGCTTTTATTTTTTTTTCTAAATGTAGAAAATACTTACAATTTCAAGTCCTTTTTCTACTTAGTTCGGTTCTTGGATTCTAATTATAATTATAGTCCTGATGTTTTCATAAGACATCTATTTTTTATCCTTAATCTCTTTTACTTAAGTACATGAAAACCAGTATTGCATATACAGACTCTTTTGTTGGCAATGATTTTTTAACCTTTTATTCTAAACTTTTCCATCAAATATATTTTGCATATTCACAAGGCTGTTAATTTCATATCATAATTTGGCTTTCTCATAGATATACCAAATTCTTCTATTTATATAAAAATAATATAAAGATGAGTTGATAATAATGCAAACCATTGTAAAATGGCAGTTAATATCCTCCATGTTAAATTCAAAATTTTAATATAGAGCTACATGTTTTAGCATTTTTTAATCCATTACCCTAATTCATCCCAGCTTTTGTATGATTCTTGTTACTCTTACTTTAGTTTCAGTGTATTTTTGTGTGAACTATGTTTTCTTTTTTGTTGTCCACGGTCTTGTCTGTCTTCTGATCTAACGATTTCTGTCTGTCCCATTGTTTTCTTCGAATTCTTTAAAGGAGACCCGTGTTTTCTTTTAAAATTAAAACTTCACCACCGCGTTTTCGATTAGTCTCTATGGTAACCAACGAGAAAACGTGTGGCAATTTCTGTCATTAGCAGTTAATCATTTTTATTAGCTCACCTGGCCAAAAAAGGCCATGTGAGCTTTTCCCATCACTTTGCGTCCGTCGTCCGCCCGTTCGTCGTCCGTCCGTCGTCCGTCGTCCGGCATCATTTCATATTTTAATCTTCTCCTCTGAAACCACTTGGTCACATTTGACCAAACTTTGATGGAATGGTCCTTAGGTGGTCCTGTTCCAAAATTGTGTCCGATGACCCAAATTTCCGAGCAAGATGGCCACCAGGCTAAAAATAGGGAAAAGGGGGATTAAATTTTTTAAATCTTCTCTGAAACTACTTGCCCAATTTCAACCAAACTTTGCTGAAATGATCCTTAGATGGTCCCTTTACAAAATTGTGTCCGATGACTCCGACCTCTGAACAAGATGGCCACCAGGCTAAAAAGAGGGGGGGTGAATTTTAAAAATCTTCTTCTCTGAAACCGCTCAGCCAATTTTGACCAAACTTTGATAGGATGGTCTTTGGGTGGTCATCTTTCAAAATTGTGTCCGACGACCTCAACCTTAATACAAAATGGCTGCCAGGCTAAAAATAGAAAAAAGGGGGGATGAAATTTGAAAAATTTTTCCCTCTGAAAGTATTGAGCCAATATTTGCCAAACTTGGCTGAAATGGTCCTTGGGTGGTCCTATACTAAAATTATGTCCAGTGACTTCGACTTCCAAGAAAAACCGCCGCCAGGGTATAAATAGAAAAAAGGGGATGAATTTTAAAAATCTTCCCCTATGAAACTGCTGTAGAGATTTTAACAAAACTTTGCAGAAATGTTAAGCAGGTGGTCCTTTACCCTTTACCAGACTGGTGTTTTTTGTGCCGATCGGAAATTCAAAATGGCCGCCATGGCAAAACTTTCACATTGAACCATATGGGAATGTCATGTTTTTATCTTCTTCTCTGAACTACTGAAGAGATTTTAACCAAACTTTGCAGAAATGTTAAGCAGGTGGACCTTTACCAGATTTGTGTTTTTCGGACTGATGGAAAGTTCAAAATGGCTGCCATGGCGAAACTTAGTTTAACATTTATCACTATGGGAATTTCACATTTTCATCTTCTTCTTCTGAAACCACTGTAGAGATTTCAACCAAACTTTGCAGAAACGTTAATCAGTTGATCCTTTACCAGATTTGTGTTTGCCAGGTGAGAGATTACAGGCTCCGTGGAGCCTCTGGTTTATCTAAACTGGGCTTGATGACTCTCTGATATCTTGAGTATTTATACATCCGTCCTTTTAGCAGGAGTTCTACCTGTAAGCGAAGAAAGTTAACGTTCTTTACGCCGGCCGCACTCGGGGCCCATGTATTCAACATATGGATAATACTATTCAATATAACAAATTGAAACAAAATTGAACAAGACTATATATATATAAAGAACAGTTTTTAACGTCTTACCTGTAATATTAATATGCTTAGCAATGTCTGTACAGTGAACCAGTAATACCTTGTCATCATCTCTGTGTATGTTTTCTTTATACCCTGAAAATACGATAATTACATTAAGATATTTTACTTTGAACCCGACTATTTATTAATTTGTTTGACGTTTTTATAGCGACATTGTTTTCATGGTTATGTAAAGATTTCTTCTAAGAAAACATATTTTCTAGAATATATACTTACATTTTAATGCAGAGTGTGAATACTGACTTCCGTCTACTGCAATCACACACACTCTCTGTTCACCGTCTAGTTTAGTTTCTGGAATTGGAGCTGTTGTCGTTGTTCCTTTTCCTTCCATTTTATAAACATAGGATAAATATAAATCTAAGTGTATCGTTGATACAGTTTATATCTGATAAAATTGTCTTGTTGTGAAGATAGTATAAACATAGCTCATGATTATTTTCTTTAAATTTAAATGTGTGTCAGAAAAAAATGTTAGTACAATCTCAGTTTGTCATGGGTTTAATGGGTCATCTTCGTTTTTTAATTGCCATTCCCTAGTCAACATAAAACATTAAATTAACAAAAATAAAAGAACATATATGTTTTTTGTCTGCATAGGACAGCACCAAATATGTTGGGGTTAAACTCGATTTCTGGGTTCTTCAAACTCTGTATTTTTATGTGTTATTTTCGTCTCGGCCTTTTCATTTTCATCATGACTGAGGTGGTCTTGTCTCTACTATATTTCTGTCTCCTTACTCTATTTTTGACTGATCCTTTGATTCTTTTTTTATTTCTTTCGAGATCTAAAAATCTATTTAACCCCACCTAATTCAACACAGCAATTCTCAGACGGAAACCAAAGTATAATGTTTTGAATAATGCTCAGACTTTATTTGCTGTAATTTCTTCCATAATTTGATAGAACACTCCTTTAAGGCTTGATTATAAATACAGGATGCTTCTTTCGTAATCGAAGGTATTACAGTAGTTGAAAGCTTGCTTTGTAATCCATCGATTTTTAACTTGAAGGCGTTACAACCTTTTATGGATTGCTTTCAATGTAAGGGTCTGTTTTTAATAGCTGTGTTTAAGCAGTTTAGGGCTAGGTTAAATATGCACGGTTATCTCATTATTAAAGTTCCTTTATATGTTTAAGGCTAACTTTGAAATGCAGGGTTGTCTTATTGTTGACGTCTTTCAGTTGTTTAAGGCAAGCTTTTTAATGTTATCTTCTCTCGTTATTGAAGGGCAATAACTATTTCAAAAATTTCAATTCCGTTCTTATAGCGGTTGTGAATACAACCGAATGTGACTAACCCCCGACTTCAACCATCGAACAACACGACGGGTACCACTATTGGAGCAGGACCTGCTTCCTCTTCCGGAGCAATGTAATCGCAGTCTTATTAATTAGGTTTGGTTTAAGAATGTAAATAGATTACAGCCGTTGAGGCTTTCTTTGTGATGCTTGGTTCTCCCATTTTTTAAGGTCTTACAATTGTTTAAGTATTGCTTTTAAATGAATGTTTCTGTCGGTATTGAAGTTATTACAGATTTTAACTTTTGGTATCTGCTTTGTAAGATGTGGCGCTGTATCCATCGCTTACGCCATATCTTGAAAAAGGGGGGTATGGTGTAAATATGAATGACACAAAAATCGCATATGTACAAGTAAATTCCAAGCAAAGGAACAGGGCTTTGATTGCTGTTCTTCATCTCAAAGTCACAATGAGGCCTTCCACACGGACTAAAAACTCGCACTTCTCTGCAAGTTCAAGACGGCCCCTATCACCGGTTTGAGCGTTTAAGGTTTGATTTGTAATGCAGTGTTTTCTCGTTATAAGGTCTTGCAATCGTTTAAGGTTTGATTTGTAATGCAGTGTTTTCTCGTTATAAGGTCTTGAAATCGTTTAAGGTTTGATTTGTAATGCAGTGTTTTCTCGTTATAAGGTTTTGCAATCGTTTAAGGTTTGATTGATAATGCACTGTTTTCTCGTTATAAGGTCTTGCAATCGTTTAAGGCATGACCGTCTTCTATCTTGCTTTAGATGCTTACTTAGAATGTGATTGTTCTAGTTTTATACCAAACACAGTGTGTTACATGTCTGATATATCATTCTTTACACACTGATATGAAAAATCCATTATCTGTATCTGAGTGAACTCTTTCCTAATTGTAAATATTGTGCGTGTCGTATCTGTTTTCTGCGTTTTTACCTTGACTAAAAGTGAGTTTTTGATTTCTTTCGTGATTCTGTATCGCTGATACCACATTGCTAACTAATTGCATATAACAAGTCTGTCTGAAAAAAAAACCACAAAACCCTATTTAAATATAAGGAATTTTTAACCGTGGCATATTGAATTTTATTCTCATAAAACCTGAGTAAACAACCATACAATGATATCAATTCAATCAGCTAGGTAGTTTCTGACGAGAAGACAATATTAAAATAAGTCTTTGGCCGTCAAGTAAAATATCCGATCGACACGAAAGACATCACTTTTAAAGCATACTGTGGTTGGCTGTCGCCACATCTCATATTTTTATATCCAAGGATAACTAAAACCACATATATCATTTCAATTGGATTGGTAGTTTCAGAAGAGAATTAAATTGGACAAATTTTCCAATGTCAAATGTTAAACTATATCCGGTTGTCGCGGTCGTCTTTAATATCCAACTGATACGAAAAAAACACATCTATTGTGTAGAACTATCTAGGAATCATTAACACCATATATCATTTCAGTCAGTTTTGTAGTTTCAGACGAGAAGAATTTGGAAGAAAATCCTTCGTATTGACTCGTGTTAAATAAGTATTTCAATGGTGGCCATCTTGAATTTCCAATCGTTACGAAAAACGTAATTTTATAGAGGACCATACAATTATCATTCTCACAACAAATTATTGCAGTCGATTTGGTAATTTCTTTCAAGAAGAGCTTTAAAGTATCTGCCCCTGTCGGCCAAAATCGGCAAAAACATTACTTTTGTATAGAACACACGAACATATACAGCAAAGTGATGGCATAATCTTACTAGAATCTTCGAGCCAGGTGAGCTTTAAATAAGCATATAATTGTTAGTACATTTTTAATAAATTTTAAGATCATTTTATCAAATTGAATTTTTTAATAATCTGTATAAATTTCTTTGTTGTATAATATTTGGATTTCGTAGAAAATCTCCCAGATTTTTTTGATTAAGTAGTTCTTCACGTAAACTTCTTCAATGTCTGCAGATAAACACGGGGACGTCGGAATGATGTATAACATAATTGCTAACACTTCCTAGTAACGTTCTACGTATCATTCCGAGACCACGACATCCAGTTACAATCAGATCTGCGTGACGTTCGTTAGCCACCTGTACTATACCTTCCCCAGGTTCACCTGTCGCCAATACTAATTCTACATTCTTCAGCTAAAAAAATAAAAGGAATCGTTACTGTAATAATACTTAAAAGAAAGAATGTGGAATATATGCCACACAAAGACACAAAAAGTTCACTAGATTTCTGTGGGGCACCAAACAACTTTTCAAAAATAGTAAACAAGTTCTAAAAAATAGTGCCTTGCATTTCTTTCTTTTATTAAACAGATTGTATACCAAATAGAAAAACAACGATGAAAATCCTAAATTACACTGCATAATATTGAATGGCGCATTTAAACTCTATTATGAACTTTTAATGCAGTTGTAGAACGAACATAGTCAGCTGTACATATTCAGACAACCTGAAATTACTTTTATTGTTGATACGGAAAAAAAACCACGGTAAACTGCCTTAAAAAGTAAAACTAATTTTGACCTAAAGACGCTGAATGACGTAATCTACAGATTAACGGTAATTTAAATGAAGTGTACAGTTTAGATAGAATATCCAGCTGGGAACAGTCCTTGTAATAAAAGTCCAGTAAGTCCTTTGCTTTCTTCTCTTCCTCACTTATCATTAAAGTAAGGGGCTCTACTCCCTTTGGACCCGTTAACGTGGATCCAGCTGTAATATAAAATATATCATTAAAGTAAGGGGCTCTACTCCCGTTGGACCCGTTAACGTGGATCCAGCTGTAATATAAAATATATCATTAAAGTAAGGGGCTCTATTCCTTTTGGACCCGTTAACGTGGATCCAGCTGTAATATAAAATATATCATTAAAGTAAGGGGCTCTACTCCTTTTGGACCCGTTAACGTGGATCCAGCTGTAATATAAAATATATCATTAAAGTAAGGAGCTCTACTCCTTTTGGACCCGTTAACGTGGATCCAGCTGTAGTATAAAATATATCATTAAAGTAAGGGGCTCTACTCCTTTTGGACCTGTTAACGTGGATCCAGCTGTAATATAAAATATATCATTAAAGTAAGGGGCTCTACTCCCTTTGGACCCGTTAACGTGGATCCAGCTGTAATATAAAATATATTGTTAGTGTCGTCTTTAATTTGTCTGGCTCAACCATTATAACCTATTTCCGATCCTTTACACGTAAAGAGGTGTGTCTTTGAAAAATAATTCCGAAACAGTGCGTTTATATTTATGGATCACAAATGATTTCTAGCCTCGAAAAGTTTACAATATCCCTTAGCTCGACAATCATTAAAGGTCGGGTGATTTTTTTCAATCATTTGGCGTTCGTCTCGGTCATCGCCAACCTACAATTACAAAGACTCTCATTTAAGCCAGCAAATTGGGACCAAAAGTTGGTGAAATGGCTAATGGGTGTTCTTTAATTCAATTATGTCGGACATCCCCGATCGCCGATCAAGATGGCGAAGTAACTAAAATAGAAAAAAGGGGTTGATGAGGGTTTGATGTGTATTCAAATCGTCTTTTCTGTAACTACTTGCCAACTGCAACTTAACTTTGGTGGAATAGTCCTTATAAAATCCATCCGACATCCAACAAGATGACTGCTTTAACCGAACATTGGTCCTTTGAAAAAAGTCTTCTGGTCTAAAACTACTAAGCCATTTGCAACTCAACTTTGGTTTAGTTTTAACATATTTTATTTGCAAACAATATAATAATATAACTGCAAATGGGATTGGACAAAAGTTATACAATATTATATACGTCCTCTCCCTCAACAAATACAACACTCCAATTATTTGCAATGGCGACAATAAAACATATATCATAGAAACACCAATTGTAAATCTAAATAATAAAAATCAACACATTAATAAATGAAGAAAAAAAAAGAATGAAGGAAGTAAGGAGTGAAGAGAGTAGAAGAAAGAAGAGAGAAATTAAAGGACCGGAGCAAACATAGTTAATTCTACAATTCAAAGAGCTTTGTACTTTTCAAATAGGAATGCACCGCAGAAAAAATCATAATATTTTGATCATATGTTAAATTTTCATTACCAGCTAAAAGTAAATTCTGAGAAAAGCATAAGTCTATATTCGTTGTACAAAGAACATTCAAGAAAATAGTAAATACAATCTTCACAAGGATGGCCACATCAATAATCTCGCCAATACCAACATTGATATTGCAAACCATAAGATAATATTGTTTTTTTTCTGAATAACAGTAACTTTAATATTTTCATCATTTAAGGTAGAAATACGATTAACTCGATAACAGAATCAAAAATATGTTCATCTTGGTTTATGTTTCGGAATCGAGTGTCACTTAGAGTTTGAAGATTCCGCGACGGGTGTTGCGCGTAAGACAGGAGAGGCTTACCCTTCTGGAGCACCTGATCCCAAAACAGGAGTTTTGTAAAGGAGTTCGTGGATTCCAAGCCTTTGTTCTTTCTGTTTTCGTTTATCGTTTGTTTCAAATTTGTCGTGTCTGTTTGTACTATGCTCTTTTGATCTCTCACATGGGAATTCTACACTAGACTTGAAACTGAAACATATTTCCGAAACATTGCGTTATTTGTAATGGTAGCAGTAATAGGTGATTTCGAATCAGAAAAATCGATCTTCGAACAATTAAACCATTGTACTTTCATACTTGATCATTTACAAAGAATATGCAAATCGTCGGAGAACAGCAATAACATTCATGGGTAACACAAATTTATCGTTTTTTACGATTCGGTTATCAAGTGGATCGAACATAAAAATATTACTAGTACTTCAATCGTAACTTGACCATCCTAGTGTAATCATCTCAATGCCTACCAACTGTCTTCTAACCGAACAAACGAGTAAATGTCAGTCTGTAAGATAATCACCTATTAAAGCCTTCGTCTGTTCAGATTTGATATTTTATTTAGAATGTCATATGATGTGCATTTGCATGTTTGTCCGGTCATTGGACCATATATCCCGCTAAGGGAGATAATTCATTATATCACAGTAAAACTTTAATGTCTCGTGCCATTCACCTGTACGTCCAAGCAGATATATAAAATTATTTTTGACGTCCAGTTTCTGCCTGGAAATATTTCAAAAATTAAAAATAAGTAGGTGTGGCATCTTACTGCTTTGGAGTTGGGTAAGAACGCCATATTTTGGCAAAACCGTTTGTTCAACTATATGAGTTATAAATTACGCATAAATTGTATAAATATCTACCTGAATCCAAAGAAGGAACCAACAGGTTTCTACCATGTTCAGATTGAATAATAAAATTTCAAAGTGAATCGGTGAATCAAAACTCGAAATCGAATATTTTTGTCAAATAAACTCAAAGTATACTTCCAAAAAGTCTCTTAATTTTCTATTGTAGGCATTTCAATTCATTCCCCTTTTTCTTTATTTTAATGAGAGGTAATATAATCTGATCTTTGGCGATTTTTAATTTTATGACAGGTATTACGATAAAGTTCTTGTTTTGTTTATATCAGAAATATGTTATGATTACCTATAGATTTTAGTCTTTCGTTTTTACGAATCGAATTTTAATTCAATAATCGATAAGGTTGACAAACTCTATTTCATAAGCAAATGTCATTTTTGAAAAGGGATATATTTTTTTCTAATTTTCGTCTATTTCAACGGGATTTCTGGTTATCTGTTCGTATATATAGTAAGGCACCAGTTCGTTACCTACCTTTCATATTAACATGCTGTGCAATGTCCAAGCAGTGAACCAGTAATATCTTGTCTCCCTCTCTGTAGATATTGTTTTTATACCCTACAACAGAGCTTGATTAAAAGGTTGAAATTTTAACTGTGATACCCTACTTGATCTACAAAACACCATCACCTAAAAATAAGGTTTTGACATTATATGAAAATAGGAGATGCGGCATGGTTGACTATGAGACAGCCATCCATCAAATGACAGTCGAATTTAAACTTCCACAGTTCCCATTATGGCCTTCAATAATGAACCGGAGTCCACACCATAAGGGAAACTGTTAAAGCCC
>JAULBM010021936.1:0-11332 GCA_032357055.1 Geukensia granosissima | reverse complement strand
GATACATATTTTGATTTTAGAGGTAGTTTATAAACAATATACTGACAGGTAATAATGCATTATTAAGCCATTTAAGACTTAAAATTTTATTATTAATTTCAATACTAAGGCCATCAGTTAATTTCTCGGCAAGAAGTGATGTATAACACATTTAAGACTTAGACTAATATAAAATTAGATTATAAATATGTACATGTATACTAAGGCCATCAGTTTGTCAAAAGTGTGATAAAATGTTTTCACTGTATGTTAATATAAGGTTTATTACAAAAGCCAAGGAAAAGATGATTTGCACATTTTTGAGTTTGTGCACCGAGTTCTGTCATTTCTAATAGATTATCAATGGTCTTTTTTGCAAGATTGATAATATCTATTGAAACATTTACATCCAGATGGATATGAGAGATCGTGTTAAGATGACAATTCATAATCTGTTTATTGCTGGGTTGCCATGTAACCTTAGTGATGTTGTCTTCCAAAAGACATCAACAAATAATGGAATCAACTATAAATTTTTCATATCAGCGTAGTCGACTGATAATAGGATTCTCAAGCCGTTTTAAGATCAAAGGAAAACATAAACCATGATATCCTATACAAAAATGTCATCCATTATCATTTCTTGTTCAGTCAAGAGATTAATTTATTAATTCTTAAATGAAAGTAAAATGGAAGTACTTGAATTTCAAATGTTATTCTGTTTAAACTTACAAGAAAGATGACTGAATGCAGCAATATAATGTTTTAAACCAGAGTCTTTGAAGGTTGACCTGGCACTTGGCCACAGAGTTTACTTGACATCAACCCCTAAATTCTTCCTGAAGTAGTTTTTTTTACCTCCCCCCCCCACAAAACCCTGCAAACAAAGTTTGGGGATGAGATAGGAATCACCTTGTCTCTCCTGTTCAATCATCTGACAACACATATGTAGTTCAATCAAGACAAACTTTGTAAAGGACCTTCAATAGATGCTTACTGTCATGTTTGGTTCCAATTGACCTAGCCATTTCTGAGAATATGAAATTGTTAACTTAAGGGAAATCTGATGAAGGATGGATAGATGATTGATTGATTGACTGAATGGTGCTTAAAGTCCAGCGGTAAATATTTTATGCATGTTCAGGCTGAGAGCATATTAATGATGAGTGATGATGAATGAACCCTGCTTTGCTAATAGAACAACACGCTGGATTTTTAACATCCTAGCTCTCAAAAGCAACAGTCTGCATGAAGACATGCCACTTTACCCAGACACATTATTTTGACTCTGGACCAACCAGGCTTTGCTGTTACTCCTAAATGCTGCCTGCTTAGCGGAGAAGCAGCAAATACCAATTTCAATGTTTTTAGTTTGACCCAGCTGGGGATCTAACCAACAACCTTCTGCACTCAAGGTGATCACGCCAACCATTACACCACTGAGGTGGTCAGACAGATGATTGACAACACAGGCTAAGTGATGACAAAACTCATAGGACCTTTATCTTGGTGAGCTAAAAATAAAATATGGTTTCCTAACTGAAAAGCAGACATCCATGATACCAGACTGACTGGTACATGCTTCATATATTCTAAAGCATTGCTCAAATGGCCTTAAAGAAATAAACAATCTCATTTAGCTCTTTGACCAAGAAAAATATTTTGCATGACTTTGATGATTGAGGTCGCACTTGAATAATGTTAAAAAATATATAATATATCTGTTTACATAAAAATTAAAACTTACAAAAACAAAAATAACTTTAAAATGACAGAAAATACTGCTGAAAGTATCAGTATAAAATGTATTTGTAGAACACAATAGGACTTAAATAACTCTATAGAAAATATAAAATATGTGAGTTATGCAACGGTTACACAAAAAAAGTTACATGTACATTGTAAAGGATTTACTTGTTTATACACAACTGTTATGAGTGCTTTGTTAAATTTGGTTTAGTTCTCAATAAAAAATTTATTATGCAAATAAACTATAATATTGGTTAACTTTATTATGCTTGTTTGTAAAAGGTGACTTACTACTCCAGGGACATAACTAAAATAGATGAGATTCTTCTTCTGTGTGATATTAAATGCCTTGTATATGACAGGGTTTGATGTTGTGCGATAAAAGTTTGTCCATTTTACAATGTAAAATCATTTCTAAGAATATATTCATTCACCAAAGCTTTAATAAAAATACATAATTCATTGGAAAAACTTTCATTTTGTGTACAAAAAAATAATAGACTAGCAAATGAGAGAAGATTCAAAGCCATGTAAAATTAATTCTCTGGTCCATGACGCCAAATATTGTGAAATTGTAAGGGAGAGCAGCAGTCTTCATCTTTATATAATAAATAAAGCGAGGAGGAGTCTTTTTACATTGATCAAATCTCAAGAAAGACACAAGTGATTTTTTCTCACTTTTCTAAGAAAATCTTCAGTAAAATTAGTATTTAGATCCTGAAAAGAGATATTGATTGATTGATTGATTGGTGTTAAACGCCACGTTGGCAGTATTTCAGCCATATTGTGGCGATGAAGAGATAAAGGTGTGTCTGAGAACCAGAGAATCAATTTTGTATGGACTAACAATGAGGTAAAAAAAATTAGTATAATATTCCATGTGATTGTCATTTGATTATGGGTGATATCACATGACCAGTTTAATGCAATATTTTTCATACATCTAAAAATTAACAAATATGCATATAACTGGCAAACAAAATTTTCATTAAAAATAATTTTAAAAAAGATTTTAAAAAGATTTATAGCTAAGTCAGGCAAAAGAAAATTTTTAAAAATTTTTAAGGCTAATACTTTAGTCAGGCAAAAGTACAATTTAAAAAAAATATTTCTTACAAGATTTTGTGCAAAATCATACATTGAGGAAAATGAGTTGAATCAATAAAAATTCAACATTCAACATAATTTTTTTAAATTACAAATGAAAATTTTTAGAAATTTATTATCTGAAGTAAATAAAATGGAAAACAACAACACCCATGAGAACAATGGCAAGGATGTTGGAGACAATCTTCCACCTCTTCTTTTCCTTAATGGACACCATATCTAGTCGAACAACTCCATGTTTGGACAGTGCATATCTGCTACTTTCATCCACACCACACATCCAGTAAACCAGTCTACGAGGAATACTCAGGGATGCTGTTTAAAAGATTTAATAATTTTTTTAATTTTAGCAATTTAATTTTTAATTATTTATATAATTATATATTAAATTTTTTTGTCTGTTAACTTTGGTACTGAAACAAGCTGATGATGGTCAATCCTGAAAAAGCATTTGAATTCATTGAATTTGATATTTGTGATTTTGTATCCCAATATACATTTGTAAAACAGAGGTTCTTTGCAAGCACAGCATGATACAACCACAGCATGTTACAGTGAAAGGTGAACAAATGAACCTTCAGGTATGTGTTGACACAGTATTTTGCTCGATTCAATAATGTGCTGGACACAGTAAAATTCAACCCCTTTTATACAAAAAAAAAAATGGAAAATGCTACTAAAAAATCTAGGAGTAACTTTTGTTGTAATTTTCATGAGGAATCATTTGGAAAAAATCCCATTCAAATCGAATGAAAAGTAAAATTTTTCCTAAATATACGAAATTGAAAATTTTCCCCACTTTGACCCCTTTTAGCTTAACAATGGTAAGGGATAGAAAAAACCTGTTGACATACTACTGAAAGCTCTCAATGAGAGGAATCAAATGCATAAAAACCAATAAAATTGGATGAAAAACAAAAATATCTCATCTGCAAAATCAATTTTTAACCCCTTTTGACTTCTTTTAATACAAAAAACAGTAAATGCTTTAAATTATGCATGGAGTAAATTTTGTTGTATTTTTTATAAGAAATAATTTGAAACAAACCCCACCAAAATCGGAAGAGAAATTAAAAAGTTCCAAAAATTAAGAGTGTGGCCATTTCTGGACACATACATCTCAATAACAGTAAGAGATAGGTCATGAAGCTTGTGGTTTGTTATGTTGGCTTTGTCATTAAGAATAGACAAAAAAAACATTAAATCAGACAAAAAATAGGGAACATACATTAAAATAACAGGAAAACACCTTTTAGTCCCTCCTCCTAAAAGGGTGGTGCTAGATCCCCCAAAACCAATACCAACCTTTATCAAGTACCAAAAGTCAATGTCCCAAAATATTTAAAGGTTCGGTTTAGAAGAACAAAAGTTATCATGCAAAAACCAACCTGTCTACAGAAGCCAACAACTATGACAACAACATCGCCATATCATACAAGAACCGCAAATTTTTGCAATCGTATAAAAATCTACATTTTGATTAAAAATGTCAAATGAAGTCAGTTGTTTCTAAAAATAATAAATTTTAACCAAAATAAATTAAACATTTATTACTATACAATTCTTAGTATAGAGAAAAGGTTCGATGGGAAACAGGAAGTAGACAAATGAAAACCTGAAAAGGAAATCTTTGACAAAAATTGAAAGACGGAGAACAGTTGTAATGCTTAATTCCCCTATCGCCTAAAAGTGGGGATTAAAAACACAGATCTTTTTGTTGTCACAAATTCTTAATTTAAACCAAATTTATAGTTTAGTGCACCTTAATTCTTTCTATTCTCATGACCAAAATAGGTTGTTGAGGGACATTCATCAAGTGTCTTATATACACAATAGAACTAGTCTCAACTAACAGACATCGGAAGAAAAATTAAAATTGTGGTTTACAAACAGGATATCCACTACAGGTAATGAGGTTAAAAAAGTATGAAAATGTTTGCCCAAGTGTGCAATAAATCATATTGAATTGTACAGGATGTTTTAATACACGATTTGAATGAGACAAATACAGGGTTTCTTAGTATATGAAGAGTAAGCACATACCTTTGTAAATTTTTTCATTATGTTGATCATCAATCACAACTTCCAAGGCACCATTACTGTCAAGGTTTTCTGATGACCCACTTTTTTCAGTCCTTTCAACCATTTTTGATTCTTCTGAGTTTTCATTTTGTTCACTTTTGTCCTTTTCAATGTTTGATTCATGCTCTACCAATTCTCCATTTTCTCTGTAAACATTTAATTCAGTTGTCTCCCCTGGAGGATTAACACTATGAACATTGTCGACTGTGGAAGATTCTGTTGGTGATCCTCCATTCATAAACTTATCAATATCCAAACGAGGTTGTTTACTATGACGAGTTTTCCATGTTAACCGCTGAAGCTGAAAGGAATTGACAGATTTCACAAAAATTTTACTACAGAAGAGTACATTTTCAATTTAAATCATTCCTTTTTATTATTTCAATTATATTTACCTGTATCTTTTTTTTTTCATTTGACAAGATTTGTTAACTACCGGTAGAGGCTGCAAGGACGGAGCCTACACCTTGGCATGGAATTTATTTGACTGCAACCCCTATATTGTCTTGAACCTAATTCTTAAAAAAAAAATGTTTCCTGCAAAATTTTTCTCCATTTAGCTTAGAAGTTTTAAAGATTCACTTTTATTTCCAATAGGCATATAAAAAACAGGAACTTCCTATGGCAGCCATTTTTGTTTTTAATTCAGAACAAAATTAGCAAAATTAATATAATACCTCCAAAGAATGCTGCACAAAAAATTTCAGTTCATATATCTTAATAGTTTCAGAGAAATTCTTATTTGAATATGACCCAATCAGGAACAAGAATTTAGCTTGCAGAGATACTAATAATAATTTCAATGTCAACATTTAAAACAGCTCTGTTTTTCTCTTTAGACATAAACTTACACATCTGTTATCAATAGGCTTGGTGAGCAAACTGACGATTATGGCTGTAATTCCAGTCAAACAGAAGACAAATATGGAGAAATACAAATAGTGGAATTTGCTAATAATAACTGGTCTGGGATCAGGACCAGCACCACAATCTGGCATAGTGTAAGAATATTCCACAATAAAACGGATCAGTCCAACAACCATACCTAACACCAGAGCACAGAAAGCACCCTGAATAATATAAATACACATAAAATTAATGAAACAATTTGCAGGTTCTGTTATTTTAAAAAAAAATTTCTTATTTCTATATTTTTAAACCTGATACTCTGCAATGAATGCAAAAAGTTCCGAATAGCTGAACAGAGAGTGCCCCAATTCTATCTAAAAGAGAACCAAAATGAAAAAACATGTCTGAAACACACAAGTTATATCCAGAACAAGCTACCATTTATTATATCCATTGACCTTAAAAGTCAAGATCACCTTAGTATAATGTACAAATCTGTCAAATATAACATGTACAAAAGAGTTATGTCGTAGTTAGGAATAGTTTGTAATTTATCATAGACCAAAGGACTCTAGGAAATGCTTTCTCTTCTTCATAAACAAAAAAACCCACAAATTTTTATTCTGGACTAATTCTGGTTACCATAGTTACCATTTCATTCAGTCGTTCCCAAAGTATGGCTAGTAAGTACACACAACAGATAGGTGGCTGCATAAAACTTGAGACTTCTTGAATGTACACAAATAATTCACTACCTTCCGAGGCTCGTAAAACTGGTATCCACACAATACTAATGACGACAAGAATCAATACAAAAATTCTGAAATAAATCAAATTATCCAAATCATGGACAAAAATTTTAATCAATTTATTGACAATATTAATAATTTACAGCTTTACTGGTAAACAAGTGATAAAACCATTTCTTTGATTCTTGTGTATTTAAATTGCTTTTGAACAACTGTAGAAAATTTGTTACCATTATACTACAAGTTGGATACATTGTAATGTGAAATTCAGAACTTGTAAAACTGGTATCCATTCTTACATCTGTTAGCTCTATTTAGAAACAGGTTTTCTTAAAATCACATTAATTAATCTAAGTTTCAAATTTGTAATGATAAATGAATGCAATGTTTTGGTTACCTGTTGATAATCATATTTTGGTCACCTGCTGATAACTAGACTCTGGTGTTCTGCCTGAACAGAAGCATACCCACTGTAAAATGGGCATTAATACTGTTAGCAGAGCTCACTATATATACCCCCGCATTACTAAATAGCAACAAAACTAGTCTCCATCGGTATGGAGCATTCTGCTTACATATGGCCCATTTGATTCTTGTGGAATGTTATTTATTCAATAAATTACAGTTCAAAAAGACACAATCTTGAATGTCAAATGTGTAAAAATTCTAAGTTCAAAAACCTATAATTCCTATAAAATTTTTAAAAAATTGAAAATCCTTATATCAGGTGCTTATCTACATATCATGAATAAACCACATACTAACATTGGAGTCAGTCGGTTGAACGGTGTAGGAGGATATGAGGACAAAATCATTTGGTGTGATGTGCTCAAAATTGTCACATGTGCGAAAAAATTCTAAGTTCAAAAACATATAAATTCCTATAAAATTTAATAAAATTGAAAATCCTTATATCAGGAGCATATCTACATATCATGAATAAATAAAATACCAACTTTGGAGTCAGTCGGTTGAAAGGTGTAGGAGGAATTGAGGACACAATCATCTGGTGTAATAGGCTCAAAAATTCTTAGTTCAAAGAGGCAAAACTCAAAAAAAAAATATACGAATAAATCGGTTATGTGGTTAGGTTTACGCATTAAGGTGAACATGTATACAAAATTTCAAGTCGATCCAATAAAGGATGTAGAAGTTTGTCCGGACAGATGGACAGACAGACAGACTTAAACCTGTTTACCCCCCAAACTTCATTTGCGGGGATATAATCATGTCTTGGTTACCTGCCGATAATCATGTCATGGTGACCTGCGATAATCATGTCTTTGTCACCTGCCCATAATCATGTTTTGGTTACCTGCCAATAATCATGTCTTTGTTACCTGTCAATAATCATGTTTTGGTTACATGACAATAATCATGTTTTGGTTGCCTCCCGATAATCATGTCTTGGTTACCTGCCAATAATCATGTCTTTGTTACCTGCCGATAATCATGATTTCCAGCTCTGATGCTTTCTTTCTAATGTGAGACCAAATGTCTAAGGCAAATATAGTGCAACTACTGTTAAATATTGATGTAAGAGATGACATCAGGGCTGCCAACATTACAGCCAGCATTAAACCTCTGGCACCTGAAAAATGAAGAAGGTCCAATCAAGTTTGTTTATAGTCAAGAAATTGAGTTTGGAGCACATTTACATGTTAATGCAAATGTGTTATTAATCCAGAAATATACTGTTGCACATATTTTTAATTTGTTGATATGTGTTGATTCAATCAAGACTACATGAATGCATTGCATAATTCTTATGAACTCAAACTTATTTCAAATCTGAATTGATAATAAAAGATTATTACATGACACTTTCCTAATGAACCTAGATATCATCCCAAGATCCCAAACTGGCTTGTCAGTACAGCCCAAAACAACAATAATTATGTCACAATTCTTTCCAATAGTGTTTGAGGGCTGATGTGGGTTTACAATTGAAAAATCTATATCGGTCCTGAAGGCATAATAATCACAACAATTTTTAAAATTTGGTCCACATTAGAGAGGCAGAAAAAAATTACCTCTTTAAATATATGTGATATAAACTGATTTTTCACACATTTAATAGTAATAAGTTCCTTTCTACATGTCTAATATGAAACAAATTTCACTTGGATTATTATGCCCTCAAGCCTGATATGGATTAACATTGTAAACCCACTTTGGCTTCATGTGCTTCTTGAGAGCATTATGATGTCACATTTATTGTAATCTTTAGCTGCACTGCCAGGCTATGATTAATATGATTAAAATTTTTTTTTTTTTTTTTTGAATGTATGCATAATTGTTTTCCATATCAACCCTGGTATCATCCCTCGACCTATATCGTCCCTTGGCTCATATTTGGGTATCAGGATGCTACCTTGGTTGATATGGAAAGCGGCATGTAATAACCTATTAATACATGTATATCCAATTCTACTACACGTGTATTATATCTGATTTGAATCTATCTTCAATGTGGCAAGTGTACAGGTGAATTTCTTATTGAGACTTATTTGACTGATATCCTGAAAAATATTATTTTCTAAGAATGGCACTTCCAAGAATTATTATAACAAAATTGGTTGCAATTAGCCCAGTAGTTTTAGGAACAATAATCTTACAAGTTTTTTTAAGGATATATTTTATGACAATAAAATATAACAAGTTATAAAATAAAATATAACAATTACACAAATAATTTTTAATGGATTAGGAAACAGTAAATTATCATGCAAGCACTTTGATTGCTAAACTTTTTCTCTTTGTGTTATTGATCAGCAATATCATGAAGCACAGAATCACTAGGTAGGAAAAAACATGATGGGAGTAAAAATAATATTATTTAGGCCATAATTCATAAATCAAAATGTCTGACAGTCACAAGAAAAATTTCTGGATCACTACACTAAGTAAAATAATAACATTCCAAGTAAGATCATTTTAAAATTTCACAATATCTTTGTATTGTTTAACATAGAAAAAATGTGTTAATGGGACATGGATGCCCTACTCCAGCAAACAGGAAATAGACAAATGACAGAGCTGAAAGGGGGAGACAGTGAATAACTCACCCTGTAATACTTTATACCAAATATCAAATCAATCAAATATACACAAGCCAATTAAAAAATCTTTGACGAAAATTTTACAGCACAGAAATTCAATCAATATCTCAGCAAACAGGAAGTAGACATATGACTTACCTGAAAAGTTGAGACAATGTACAACTCACCCTGACAATGCTTCAGACCAAATATCAAATCAATCCAACATACATGGGCTGAGATATCTTTTATGAAAATTGAGGGATGTAAGGTCAGAAAGACTAGGGTAAAACTTAATGCAATGGGGCCTAAAGTCAAGGGTATAAAAAAAATTGAATTCCACATCTTTCCAATGATTTATGTAATATGTTATTTGGAACAACAATACCTCTGAACTATGACTCACCTGGTGGCATTAGTTCTATAACTAATGATGGATAGGCAATATTACTACATCCTGAACGACTGCCACAGACTTCCATACAGGTCTCTGGAGTGGCACATCCAACAGTATCTGCAAAATGAAATATTTACATTTCTCAATATGTATCACATAGTTCAAATTACCTCCCTGTAAAGAAAATCCTTTATGTCCTGTAATTGTGTTCAGATGCTTTGAAAACTGGGTCTGCTTTTAAGGAGCTTGAACACAAATATCAATGCATTAAGTGAGAGCTAGATCTACATACAGTGACAGATGTGACACAAATTTTTAACGCTGCAATCAAAGAAAACAGAAAGGGAGATAACTCTCATTTGAACATGTAACAGCAGAACTAGTAAAGTGGTAAGTACATGTATAGTGTACAAATAAAATATAAGTATTCAATCTTGTACTTATTTTCAGATGTTCTTATATTTTTTTCTATTAAATAGGTCTCCTTTTTGGATCCTAACTTCTTTAGTAAAAAATTAATTGAACACTCATTTTCTGCAGATAATTAAAAAAAAACAAATCCTTTCCTGCCAAAACTGAATAGTTATTGTATTCAACAATTAATCACATTGATTAATTACTTGTATCTCTCACCACTTTTTTTCTAACTTTGAATGTTATTGATTCTATTGAATCAATACTATAAAAATGCCTGCAGATTACTTGACAATGTGCAACACTTTCACAAATATTTCATTCGGGCTACTCCAAATTAATTTCTAGTTCTTTGGATTTTTTTGGATAAAATTAGGTGCAAGTGAGCAAAAATTTTCATATAAATTTTTTCTCTGAAAATGGTAAAATATAAAGCGAAAGCTTCAAAATCGATGCGGAAAAATCAGTTTATAATTTTTTTCATCCTTATTGTATATTTTTAGGAGTGAGCGGGAATATTTTTTATTACAATATGTAGGAAAATTGATGAAAATTTTCAAATATGTGTTAAAAAATGAAGCGAGTCAATTTTTTAAAAACTTTTGAATCTATGATTTTAGGAGCGAGCAAATCCGAAGAACTAGCGATTAATTTGGAGTGGCCTCATTTAAACTTTAATGTGCTGCATTATATAAAGGTTTACAGTTTAAATTTTTTAAAAAAATACAATAAGAACATGTTTACTGCTTTGCATAAAGCTGACAAATGTTAACTGGATGTAACTATAGCAACAATGACATGCAGCTAGTAAATGCAACAATTGAAAACAGAGTGAACAGTATGACGATGCAGTATATAACCAATGTATGACTATCTAACAGAAAACACAGGTGCTTCGCAAGCGCAGCCTGATACGACCGCAGCACATTGAAATGTGAAAGGAAACAAAAGACCCTTTGGGTAAG
>JAULBM010021925.1:0-10000 GCA_032357055.1 Geukensia granosissima | reverse complement strand
ATAAATTAATGCGATTTTGAGATAACCTGTTTTTAAATATAGTTATAAATATAAATATAAGAATGTGAGTTCTTATTATTGCCATGTTCACTTAGTTGCAATCATAAAAACATTGCATTATTTTCTGAATTTACAGTACACTGTTAGGAAATGAATGAATGGTTCGTTGTACACTGTAAACAGTTAGCATTAAGATTCAGAATGGTAACATTCAATTTCTAGATCTGTTAACATGGTTACAAATGTGTATCAAACCAACGTATCTTTTATCTCAGACACCCCTTTTAAATCTTTTGTCTTACCACCAAAAAATAAGCCAGTAGGAGTTGACATTCTCCACTGACTCTGGTAAACACCCGTGGCAGCAGGACTCTCCATCTCCACATTTATATCTGCCTCCTGTCCTGGCTCTAACATATTTACAATAGCACGGTCTGTATTACTTAAATTATCTCCACAGCAGTATCGTAAACTACAACCTGGGGGCCATGCCTCATCACCTGTAATCAGAAATGCATAAAAAATGAAAATATGATTAAGCCATAAAGAGTAGCATTATCTGCCTGTCTACAAGGGCATTGTAAGGAGAGGTAAAAACAAACCGCTCATTCTCATTTTGTTTAATCTGATGGATCAAAGAAAGCATTTTGATTGATCCATATAGGAATATGTAAGAACCTTATCTGGCACCAATTTTCAGACAAAAATACAAATTACCTTACATCTTCTTTTTAAAGTTAAAACATTAGGGCATAAAAAATGAATAATTTACAATAATAACATAATAGTTTTTCAAGACCATGAAAGTACCCTAATTTTATCAAATTCATCAGTTTTTTTAAATGTATGATTGTAAAGCAGTTTTTTGGGTCTAATATCTATGAGTATATACAGCTGCTATCTTTCTTTTTTGATGCTCATTTGTCTTCTGAAGGAGCACATTAAGTAGAAATATTTGGTTGGTAGATGCATGCTTTGTTTATTTCATCATAAATGAATTCTGAAAATTTCTATCTTGGCAGTATTTTAATTATAAGCTAGATATTGATTGTTGGTTGCTTAATGTCCAATGGCAAATATTTCATGCATATTCAGTACGAGAACAAGTTCAACAAATATCAAAATTAGAAAAAGTTAAAAAACTGGTCCTTACCCCACAGAGTCCTGTGAACAATCCTAAGTACTAAACTTTATACTAGTACAAGTAGCTGTTAATTTTAACAAACTCAGATCTGCTTAATAATACAAATCTTTTTAAAATAGCAGTACACAACAAAAAAGTAGGACTATCACACAACAGCTTATAATTAGATTTACCAATATTTTTTATCCTCCATGTTTTTACAAATCTGGTACTGGGAGGAACTGCCTCCCCTTCTCCTATAGTTACATCTTTCACAAAGCACATCACTGGCAGTCGAATATTTGTCAAACTTGGTTGATCAAAGTCATAGTATGCACATACTGCAGCCTGCAAGTTCCTGTCAAAACAAAAAATAATTCACAGTGACTAAACAGAAAATATTATTGAATAGAAATAGAGATCTAACACTGTTAGTCATTGATAATCATATTTTCTACAACTGAGATTGTTAAATATTCAAACTTCAAGCCTTGGAAAAAATTTTAAAGGTGCAACTGTTGAGATATAGAAAATAAGATTAACAATGTAGAATTGTTTGATTCTGAAATGGAGTGATTTTGCAGTTTTAACTTTAATACTGTCTGAAAAGTCAAGCTCAAAAAAGAACTGGTCAATCATAGACTGCTAAATTGTATCAATGTACATGTTAATAATTACTTGTTTACCAGTTAAGAGGTGTAAAAATCTGTTAGAACAAGAGAAACCTTGATTAAAATCTTCTTAAATGATACTGGTGCCACAAGACATACTGTGGGCAAAATAAACAGTGCTTACCCCAGCCCCCCTTTCCCAGTTTTTCATAGTAAATTATATGCCCATGAATGAGACGAGATTTCCTGAAAGTACATTTATGCATATCTACAAATTGTGTTGAATGTTCATTTAAAGTATAATTGGAATCAATTGAACAGCTGAGGTTTGGATGCTCTTATAATGTATGTGCACAAATGGACGGACAGACAGACAGTTGTCATGGAATCCTATCTCTTGTTTGTAAAATTGTTCCCCAACTGGCAGCCATCTTGGATGACAGACCAGCTTTAAAGTAACAACACTTGGTCAGGACATCATACATGTAATTAATAAAAATGTCATGTTTTGTTTTAATCTATTTACTGGTTATCTAGAAATAGGCTTAAAAATGTTTTCTCATGGGGTCCTAATTTGAATTAAATGTAAGTCTGAGGCTTGTGGCCATTTTAAATCGCCACGAATTGGGAACATTAAGTCTATCTTTGGTGTTAATCTATTCAGTGTTTTTCCAGAAGAAGTCTTTTGCATGTTTTTCCAATAGGGTACTATGTTAAATTAAGTTCTTCACTAGCAGCCATCTTGGATAAGAGATCAGAACCAAAGCAAAAACACTTGGTCAGCATGTAATATGAAACATTCAGCCAATGTTTGGTTACAATATTTGATTTCCCATAGCCTTCATGTTCAAGTCCCCAACTGGCAGCAATTTAATGAGTAATAACAATTGGTCAGAACCTCATCTGAATATTTAGGCCATGATTAGTGTCAATTAGAACCTCTCTAGAAAAAATCCAAATGTGAAGAACTAAAACTGATGGCAATAATCATGAAAGTTTACAACATTCAGGCCGTGAAAGTTATTAGCTAGTTTGTTTTGAGGTTACTCGGCAACTTCACAGGAAAAGATCAATCTTAATCTAAGAAAAGGATATCCATTCTGTGTCAACTTGGGACTTGAGAGTGTATGCTTTGTCTTAACTTCCATTTTATTTGGGTAAATGAAGTGAAGGTAATCACTGAACCAATCATTGTTCGATGAAAGAACAACATCCATGTAACAGAAGCTGAAATTAAATGTTTGGGATCTATGAAATCTCTTAAAGAAATTGTGCCTCGATGAGTGAATAAATAGATAAGGGAGAAGAGGGGCACAATTATTGTCTATTTGCATTATGATCTTTTAGATAACTTGTCTACTAAACTGCACAAATATACTATATATGGAAATGGTAAGATATGGGGTAAATATCAGAGAGACAGCACTCCAACCACAAGAAATACAGAGGGATTTAAAAAACTTAAGTCTACACAAGGCTTTCATCAAGGGTTCTTGTGAAAAGCTCTAAATCACCCCAAACAAAAAATCATGTATGCGTAAAATAATGATGCTCTTGCCTCAATATTATCAAAAATGTACCCTTAATAAAAACCTTAAATTGTCAATTAGCAAATATAACATTTTTATTATATCATCCTCAGTGTATTTGATTTTTTAATTTTGTGTTGAGTTAAACAAAGTTTGTTTTGATTCTACCTAAAATGGTGAAAGAAACTCTGTTTATATACTTCTAAACACTTGGAACTGAGACCAAAGAACAAAGGAAGGAGCTTCACAAGCCCAGCATGAGATTACCGCAACAAGTTGATACAAGAAAACATCATGTGATAAGTGTGGACACAGTAAAATATAGGGGCACAGTAATATCATAGTCTAACATCTTAAAATCCAAAAATGGGATGAAACAATACATCTTAATCACAATACAGGCCAAGTAATATTAAAAATTTTTACAACAAATTATACTAAGATGTTCAATATATCAAACGTCAATGCTGTTGTCATGCAGTTGTCAAAATATCAAATTTAGAATATTTTCTGATGAGGCTTGCAGATAAAGATGATGACAGAAATCAAGAAGTATCCGAGATTTTATGTCTTGTATTTTTTGTGTTTCTTTTCTCGTGAATATTTTACTCTGTTGTGAGTGTTGCAAACAAGAAACACAGGGGGTTGTATAAAAACCATAAAATCCAAATTGTCTTGTCCAAGCTGAAATAAGTTCTAGAGACATGCAGTTTAATACATTAAAAAATTCAATATTTTATTCAAATTGCCCATGTACTTCTATTGACCTTTCCAATTGTGTCATATTTACCTCACCTGATTTACAGCTAGGGCTATGCTAACATTACTGTCTATGGGACTTTTGATTAAATATCAAAATTTTTACCAGTAGACCTAATTGAATGATACTAATTAATGCAATGACAGGATGTGAGATTACCCTCAGGCAGTTATTTTGTTAATCAGCTGCACAGGTGAAATTGTTTATTGGGCCAATATACAAAAAGATCAGTGGTACTCCCATAGGATCTAATAGAGCTGATAGCCGTAGTTATAAATCAGGGCAGGTAATTCAGAGTTAATTGGAAAGAGGTCAACTTAATCCCACTTGCTTTCTAGTTAACACTGACTTGATTATTTAAAGATTTTAACTTGAACAAGGCATCTAGGCTAATGTACCGATATAAAATTTGTGGTATTCTTGGACAGTAGCCATACTCTGGCAGTATGGTCATAACAGATCTATTTAAAATCATTAAAACATCACTGTCCAATAAACAAGCAATCAGGAACAGCAAGTAAACAACAACACTGTATTTTTAATTCAGGAAATTCCATGTTATCAAGCCAAAACTAATGGTGTCTAGCTGCCTACCAATTGTTCATATCCAGAAAAAATCCACATCCTTCAGGAGAAAGTTGGTTTGGGCCAAGTAGTTTTTGAAATTCGGAGATCAAAACTTCTTTATCTGTTGTCCCCAGAGAACTAAATTGTCTCAAGAGGCTTCCGTCTAGTTCATTATCGACGTCCATTGTTTGAGCTTCACTTAAAATAGTTCAAATTTAGACATTACGCAAGATTTTGTTCACTGGTAATTCTTTTTTGTGGCGTGCATCTGCCATTACGCTGACGTCACAAATTGTATGTACCGGAAGTTTCCAAATGCAAATTAGCCATGTGAGGAGATGTAAATAAATACTCACCATATTCGTTTGCTGGAGGAACGTTCATAACTTTAATCACTCTTACTGATTAAATTAACTTCTTCTTCTTTGCATAAGCTTCCTTTAGACAAGAACACCATGGAAATCCATAAAAAATTAGAAAAGGTAGATATGAGAGGTGGTATGAATGACAACCTACCAAATCTTAAAAATTACAGATACTACAGGCGAGGTTACCCTAAGACCTTTAACAATGGACAAATACCATACCCTAAGACAATCTGTAAAACATGATTATTTGCCGACGACTGTATACTATATAGACCTATTTACAAGCACAGGCACCTGTCTCTGTCTTGAGACAGGCACATATAGTAATTGACGGGGTTCAACATGAACAAATTTGTTTGAGTAAATTATACCAATCTTCAATACAACGTACCCTAGCTAAAGGTGAAGTTCATGAGGCCGTGAATTGCGTCAAGAAAATCTTAGCCCAATCTTCAGAAAGGGTGAAAAATATCTAGCAAGCAACTACAGACCAGTCTTTTTAACACATATGATGTATTTGTTTTAAATTATTAGAGTATATAGTGGTTACAAACATCCTTAAATACTTCGACAAAAATAACATCTGAGTTGACTGCCAGCTGGGATTCCGCTGAAAATTGAGCGAAACCCAGCTACTAACACTTAGTCAAGAACTACTAATTAAGTAACCTTCACTATGGGGTAAACAGACATATCATATTAAACTTTTCGACGGCATTTGACAAGGTACCTCACAAAAGATATTGTAAAGGAAACTTAAAATTACGGTATAAGGGGTAATACTTGGAATTGGGTGTCTGGTTTCCTTGACAACAGAATACAATGGTTTTGGATGGTGAGGTATCTAGTCAATTATCTCAGTCGGAATTGGAGTTCGACAGGTTCAGTTTTGGGTCCTCTGCTCTTCTTAATTTTAATCGATGATTTATATACCAGCTGCTGTAACATCTAAAACATGATTATTTGCCGACGACTGTATACTATATAGACCTATTTACAAGCAAGATGACCCTATCACTCTTCAAAACGATTTGAATTATCTGGCAACATGGGAAAAACGTGGGGTATGCAGTTTCATCCAGAAAAATGCAACTCTCTAAGATGTAACAAGGTTTCAGTCTGCACACAGAAATAACTACACATTAAAAGATCATGCCATAGAATCAGTAACCACAGCAAAATATCTTGGTGTTACCATCTCACATGATATTAGCTGGGGCCCCACACATAAACAACATTACGTCAAAAGCCAACAAGATCTTAGGATTTCTGGGACGAAACCTCCAGATCAAAAACGAAGACGAAGAAACAAATCAATGGTAAGATCAAATCTTGAATATTGTGCAAGTGTACGGGCACCCCACACAGAGAAATCAAAGAACAAAAATAGATCAAGTACAGCGTAGAGAAGCTCGCTATGTCACAAACAACTATTATTACACCAGCAGTGAAACGGCCATGCTGAATCACCTTCAATAGCCTACACGGCCTACACTTGAAAACAGAAGAAACAGCCGGAAAACAATGCTATTCAAAATATTACACCAACTCGTGCAATTGTTACAAACTTGTACCTTGTCCAACAACCTTTCTCAACACCAGACACATCAATCAATTTCAACATCAAACATTTTCAACAAGAGCAAACTATACTTTAAATTCAGTTTCTTCCAGCACACAGTTGTTTTATGGAATCCACTGCCATATCCAGTTGTCAGTGCAGGTTCCTTAGATCAGGGTCCAGGGTCAGAACATCTAGACACACACTTTCGGTATGTAAATACTTGTAAATTAGTTATTTGCACCTTTTTAATTTTTGATGTAAATTTTAACACCGTTTCTTATTACACTCGCATTTATTTTAAAAGATGAACCAAGACTTGTATGGAGTTTTATGAAGTTTAGGAAGCCATAACATTGTAGGAACTTTCATATTGTTAGATGCAGCCGTAATTCAGATGTTAACTAACGATCTGTTGATCTGTCAAGTTTGTAGCTTGGAAAGTGTTGTGGCTATTAATTTCATTGCGGACGACCTCTACATATAATATTTTCGACGGACGATCATAATTTTATTGGCTGCTTTTATCTGCAGGAACACACATTTACGTTTTATGAAGTTCTTTAAAATATTTTGGCTTTTTAATCTGGAAACAGCATGAGACCTACTTGTTTCTTTATTATTCGTTTAAACAATGACTCTTTTGCGTTTTCCTAGATAAAAAATCAAAAACATTATTTGTCTTCAAAATTCGTAATTTTTACATGGAAAAGAAAAAAAAATGATGATGGACACAATTGTGCGTCGATCTGACCCAAGCGTCTTATTCGTCAGAGGCTGATATATCTAATAGAACTCGACTCTTCTGCATGTGGAAGTCTTTAAATGTCACGTATATTACGTTGTATACTTATATGTGGCCTATAGTTGTTCACTTTTTGGCGGCTCAGTTATTATTGAAGGTCTAAGGACATCTTGTAGCTGTTTGTAGTAATCAGTTGTCTTTTTACTCAAAAACACTCAAACATATCCAAATACAAAAAAATTCAAACTTATTATTTGTATATTTTGTGATTTAAATAAATTAAATAGTATTTTATCAATTTTTCTGTAAGTTTTAACATAATCAATGATAATGAAAATTTTATTGTAATTTTTATCAAATTTATTCCCAATGAGGCAGGTTTTACAATGATTACTGGGGGATTCAAACATTTAAAAGAAAAAAACTTTTACAAGCTAAATTTACTGCATAAAATTTAATAACCTGAGTTAACTACGGAAACTTTTGTAAAATTTGCAAAAATTATCAATAAAATAAACATTTTGTCTGACTCTTGCCAAGCAGGGATGTTTATAACATATATACATCCCTGCTTGTATTATGTTTTATTTTGATGGAAAATTTTTTGTTTATTCCATTTAAGAGTGTAAAAACATTTATGAAGGTCTGCCAGGGCATTTTGTTCCCAGGTTCTGCAAAGGTCTATGAGTTAGGATAGCTATCTCATGGATAATCATTTACCACACATTCTTTCGCTATATTTATCATTAAAAAATCTACCATAATTTTTTCATTCGTCAGGACCGACCATTTAACTTTTGTCTTACTTCTGAAAAAGGGAGGACCGGGTTAAGATCATTGTCTTTCTCTATTTGTTTTGGCATTTAGTCCTACTTTCAATTTGAAACAAGTCAGTGCTTGTCAAAAACGCGTTGATTATAACGTTTCTGTGATGTTGATTGTATTATTTGTTTGAAATGGCGACGACAACTTCAAGAGCAGAAGAAATTTTGAATGACGAGGCATTGGCAGAGGAGGTATGAAGATTTTGAAATCATTTAACTAAAAGAATTATTGAGGAAAATTGTTCACTCACCACTGTCCATTTCCTGTTCGATTCCATTTTAGACACTAAAGTCGCAAAGCAAAATGTTGGTCCCCAAGGAAATCATGACTCATGTGTGTTTTTGTTTTTCCCTTCATGTCCACATTGTAACTGTGTAGGGGCTGAAAGGCCAATATCAAGCCCGAAATTTAGAGAAGAAAAAAATATTTAAAAAGATATTGTGAAGTATCTCATTTGTAAGCTAAGATTAATCATAAATATCATGGTTTTCAGTTTTTAATTACAATATTGTAATTGGAAATAAGGGTCTCACTAATTAGCGACAAGAAGCGTCAAGAAGTGACAAGAAGCGTCAAGAAGTGACAAGAAGCGTCAAGAAAATAAAATTTTACTTTTTTACTTAATAAAAGTTAAAATATAACTTTTTATTTAATTTTATCTCCTTTTTAGTTAGTTGTTTATTTTTTATGAACGTCGGAGTAATTTCATCATATGTTGTCATGCATGATGTCTGTCAAAGTGTCTAATTGAGGTTCCGTACCACATTCCGCTGTTTCCATCCCCTCTCCCTTAGACTCCCCTGGACTATTTTCTCATGTTGAAAATTTCTGTCACTTTTTTCTCAGAAACCATGCAGGCACACCCCTTTGGGATGGTAAACAGTATCGTGTCAGGCAGTTTAAAGGCGGTAAAATTTCCTCATCATGTTTGCCGAGACTTTGTTTTTGACATGTTGGAAAGTTTCTGTCACATTTTTCTCGTGATCAGCAACCATGCATGCAGGTAAGCTTTTTGATATTAGGCACAGACCTTTGGTATTGTAAAGAGTGTCCTGTTAAGCGAGATTTTGAATTTTTCATGTTGGAAAATGACTGTCACATTATACTAGGGAACCATACAATTAAGCTTCCTGATATTTGGCACAGAACTTCAATATAGTGAACTGTATCATGTAAGACAGTTTGGACCCACTGCATGTCACCTTCCTGCTTGTCCATATTCCTTGACAATATGTGGGTGCAGGCGCCACATGTCTTTCGAAGAAGACACAATACTAAGATTCAAAAGTTTTATGTTTTTCAAAATAATCATTGCAACTCGTGACTATGTAAACTATTCATTTTCCAGAGCCAATTAAAAGTTTGTTAACATAGTCAAAATGACCATAAAAAGTGCCTTTAAATAGTAGTTCAGCAATAATAAAAATATAATTATTTCCATTAAAGATATCTGTAATGAAATCAAGAAATGACGCTGTCCCCTTAACGAAAATGTTAAAAAAGTTAAACCTTTATTAAATGAATGTCAGCTTTCGGCGCTAAAAAATACAAGATGTTAAATAAATGTTACCTTAAATATTACTACTTTCCCTTATAAAATCTAAATGTTTATTTCAGTCAGTTTAAGGGGGTAAGAATTAGTAAAACATTTTACCTTTTACTTTTCATTTCTATTATTACAATCACATATACTTTCTGTTGCGACGGTTAAATTTCACTGTCAAGTCAGCTTCTTATTTTGACCTTCATCTCGAGATTGACACCAGAGGAAGGTTTAATACGAAACTTTATGACAAGAGCGATGACTTTGATTTTCCAATCGTCAATTTCCCATTTTTGAGCGGCAACATTCCAGAAGCGCCGGTGTATGGAGTATACATATCACAGCTCATTCGTTACTCAAGAGCTTGT
>JAULBM010021914.1:0-11332 GCA_032357055.1 Geukensia granosissima | reverse complement strand
TGTTGTGTGCTCTATATTTGTCTTTCGTTTCATTTTGTTGGCCATGGTCTTGTCTGTCTTCCAACTTAACGATTTCTCTCTGCCCTTTTGGTATCTTCGAATTCCCTTTTATTGCGCCATGTTTCGACTGAATCAGTTGTGTTTAACTGGTTGTTTTAACAAGATGGGGAAAAGTTTTCGTTGGAATTACAATTTTAACCTGGGAAATAATTAATAACAGCAGGAAAAGGGCAAGTTAATGTTTTTGACTTTTAACAATTCCATTGGCATGATCTTCACACATGAATATTGTTGATTTTGATTGATGAACTAGTACTTGACCATTCGTTGTGATCTAACAAAACGTGCTTCCCTTAATATACGCTAATTTTTAACAAAGTATTTTCAAAAGTCCACCTAGTAGCTGGTTATTACTATACCAAACACTAGGCATCTTGTTTAATAAATTGCCGTGGATAGGTGACTGCTGATCTTATTTTCCACAATACAAGGTCATGACTAACAGGAAAGTTAAAGTGAAAGTATATGAATATAGTCTGTTCAGATAGATGTAACTGGAAGTGAACATGTGCGAGAATTTTCCCCTCCCTTTTAAAATTTTTGAAAGCCCTTTGGAATTTATTTGGGTTTTTTTCATAGGATTTTGTATCCCAACGGCTTAAACGGGTGTTATGTACGTTATAAGAACAGGTCGTAGTTATAGTAGGTAAGAACGGATCTGTGCATGCGTAAGCGACTTATTTCCGGTATTTCAATAATCGTTTTTATCTTACTTTGCTTAAGGCTAAGAGATGTTTGATAACAATTGGCGTGCGTCGGCCGTTCGTCTGTTGATTTTTCACAGTTTAATCTACTCTCACTTCGCCTCTTCTTCTTGGAAACAACTTGTCCAAAAGTATTTATATTAAATATGAAATATCTATGTAATTTTTTGTAAAATTTTTTATCATTTCGTCTTGATCAGACTTAAAACACTCACCGTGGACTATTCTGTTTCTAATCGGCTGAAGCATAAAACATCTTTTCCTCTAAAGCAGCCTAGCTGAGTATTTCACAGATAGAATCTATGCAAGGTCATTTTATCCCGATTAGACGAAAACATGGCTGCCATCGACAAGTGTTGTTTTTCTATTGCCTGCGACTAAGTCGAAAAAGCGAGACATAGGTATTACTTTCCGGTGGCGGCAGGGGCAGCGGAGTTAATTTTTTGAAAGCTCTTTATCTTTGAAAGTATAAAATGTGTCAAGAAATACCAAGGGGATATTCGAGGAAAAGGGAAAAATTATTCGATTTTCTTGTATTCATACTGGTTTAGGGCTACTGAGTTATAAATGATAGGAAGACCAAAGTTAATGTAAATAAACATGCAGTGCGTGATATGAAATTATCGACCAAAAACATTACATTGGTCCATGACCTACTTTGCATGGTTCAGTGCCTCTTTAACTCAAGCGTCAAGTTTTCATGCTTAAGTCAGTTTGTCAGTATCTCAGTAACTATATATGATAGGACAGCGATACTGGGTATGCCTAAACATTTTTAGTAGTACATGTCAGTCTGCCTTGGTGGCTTTTAATGGTTCTTGATTCTGATTGGCTGGTACATAAATATATCTGCTCTTCTGAATCTGCTTGGCCAAATGGAAAAAATTTTAACAGAAAGTTGCTATACAAGGTTTTCATATAGTTTCCTTAATTTTTTCATGGTCAGACTAAAAACAACATTGGATAACCCCTGACGACATTCGACCATTGCATGGTTTTCACTTTGTTTTTATTTTGCATTCGTTTTTTCCTTTTTTCCTGTACCTTATCACTGCCATTTTTTGTAACATAAAACCTTCCCATGAACCAGAGAAAATTTTTACCTAAAGGTGGACCTGAAATGTCAATTTGATGACTTTGGATATAAATTTGAGCACCGTTTCAATTAGATTTGTAAGAAGAAAACCAGACATAAAGAGAGACTGCCAGTGAAAACCAAAAATTTTCCCTACACCAGTCGAGTCTAGATGAATTAGGATGCGTACGATTTTTATTATTAAACGAGGAATGTGGTAATTGGTGTTCTATTTACTGTTATGACCTAATGTCAAGGTAGAAAAGCAAAACGTTGTCCTCAAATCATGATCGTAGAACCGGTAACATCATAACTAGTACACCATGAACCTTAATAGGTCAGGAAATACATAACATTACGGATTAAGGCCCCGCTTACACATACAACCAACGTATGGCCCTCGTTCTTACCTTAAATGAGTAAAAATAAATAAACAGTATTGCGAAAAGAGACCACAAAATTCCAAAAAAACATAAAAAAAAGTTGAAAACAAGGTTCATTTTCTCCCTTCTTTGATAAAACACCATAACCCATAATCTCCATAATTCCCTCATGGGTCACAATCCTTACAAAAAAGAACAAAACATATAAAAAAACTCTAAATATTGAACAATTTTTTAAAATGTGTTGGAACATATGGCATATCGACTTATAATTCAAGTGATATTATTTGGTCTGACGTCACTCATGGTCCACATTCCATTGCTGTATCCTTAGTGGGATCCTTAGTTCCTCTAAAGAAATAATACCCATGGAATGTCCACAGATACTTCCGCTTTCACCTTCCTGTAGGTCATGACCATGTATACTCCAAAACAAAGTCATTAATAGCCTAATTCCCATCTACAATGTAACAGCATAAATATCATGTGGGACAAGTTTCAGGAGAGAATTTTGCATCTACCCTTTATCCGTTTATTAAAACTAACGACTCTATTACGTCGTTAAAACGGAAAGTTATCGGACAAAGTAACGATTTATTTCCGTATTGTCCGAAATCCTGATGAGAAAAGAAGACTTTACGCAGTGACAAATTGGTTTATGTGGAATGTAACTATACTCTTTTAGATTTATCGTATCGGACAGGGAGTTCCAACGGATCATTTTTAAATTATATTTATAATGCTTCCTTGTTTAGATTACTGTCTGCAATCGTATTATGCTGTCGCAGCATTTCTCTTTGTCGATTAAAAAAATCACTTTTATTGTTTACGATATCGAAATTCTTGCTCCAGTTTTGAAGTCCGACACTCATGTTTATTAGTTTATTATTTTTGTCTTCTTTATTATAGTTTTTGCAGAATAACACCCTTTTTCAGAATTAACAATCCAGGTCTACTTGTATAAGACTAAAATAACGCAAGGTCTTTACAAAAAAAAATTCTTTAGCAAATTAAATAAAATCAAAATCACTCGAGTCCAGAATATTAATTATATCGTTTTGTTTTGCAGTATATAAAGTCATTAGGGCCATTAGAATACATTTTGAATACACCCAGTCATCACAGAGTGCACCATGGAAGAAATCGATATTGTATCGACAAAAACTATGCTGGAACACTTATTATTTGGGACAGACTATTTGGTAACGAACTTTATTATATTTATTTATAAAATTTATATTTGTTTGGAGCTAAATTCAAATTCAATATAGATGGACATTTATAAATAACTTTCGACAAAAAATATACCGGAACACTTATATTTTGGGAACAGACCGATTAGTTACGAACTTTATGATATTTATTTATAACATTTATATTTGTTTGAAGCTAAAATCAAAGACAGTAAAGATGGACATTTATGAAAAACTTTAAAGAAGAAATTACATTTATATTTAAACAGAAATAATTGGTGGAAACGTCATATTCATAGTTATTTGACCTGGGGAAAAATAATACAAAATATTAAAACCAACTACTACCAAAATATCAAATGGAATAGGTGATCTGAATTGTAACAACGGACCGTGCTCCATTTATGGCATCCAACTGAAATCATAATTCATTAAATATACTAAGAAAAAGGGAACTGTGCATCTGTATGTCATTTCCATTACATGTAATATTCAACTGCTCGTTTTTCTCTTAATACTTACGGGATTTACTCAAAATTTTAACAGAAGATTTAGGCAATGAACATTGAAAATATCTCTGCGTTTGAATCACAGTTTACGTTTTTACCCTAAGATGACAAATTAACTTTTTGACACAAAAAAATGAGGCATGAACCTTTCATAAAATTTCATAAGATTTGAAAACAGCCTTTTGATACCATTGCGTCAAACTCAAAAGGTCGTTTTGTGAATTCATTTATTACACTCTCTTACAATTTCCCTCTAATGTCAACGAATGACAAGCAATTGATACGATTTTTATGACATTTAAAATGATCAAAATCTCTAACTTTCCCAAAAATTTATAATTAAATATCCCAGTTTCATTAAATATGTACAATTTAATGTATGCATACCTTATTTTTCTGTTAGTATATTTAACAGATTAAAGACGAGACAAAATCTATTTAAACCTGGACAAACAAAGGGTATTCATTCAATATTTTTTAGTATGTTTGATTAAACTATACAGGAACATTTCAAGCCGAGGAGGACGAAGTTGTTTATGGTCTAACACATCCAGTTAATACCTTCGACCCAAGTATCATTCAGGTATATCTACATTTAAACTAGCCTCACGTTTATTTTTAAGTATTTAGTACTATACAGAAATGTTTTTATTTTAATTGAAATTAATTTTCACTTTCTAAAATAACACTTCTCATGACAGAGTTTTCTTCAACAAATTGTTGTACTATCAATCTTAGCATGTGCGTACGTGACTATATGTCTTAATATTCCTTGGTCAATTTGATTTTATTTCTTCATATGTCTCTTTACAGTATCAACACCGACAATATTTCAGTTTATATTTGACAAGAAATAGACAATAAAATTGAAATTTTGATAACATATAATTAGCCCACGATATTTGTCTCAGATTAATACTATCCCCATTCCTAGATAATGTGTTCCCAATTATAGAACCACGTGTTTATATAAAGAAACAATAAATATGATTTGGAATAGTAAAAAGACTTACAAATGTTAATAAAAAGTTTAAAATCTGTACTTTCGAAATAATGGGTTCCAAGGGAGATATCAAATTGCTTATTTAATAAGATGATTGCTATCGACTTTACGCGGTAATATTTTTCCGTACGAGGTCATATAAAACAACATGAAACTCGTACATTTATTTGGTTCACGTACATAAATGCCATAAATGAATTACCAAAACAAAATTACTAAATTGTCAGAGGCGGCAATTCTCTCATTTTGGAATAAAATTTGAGCTAAAAGATGCAATTTTTTAGATACAGTTCCTAAAAAAACATTTTTCCCAACCACACGCACACAATTTTCTCGTTACATGCAAACCACACACTGCACGATGCACGTTGCACGTTACAAAAAAAAATGGTTTCAGTCGTGTAAAATGGATAACCGATTAAAATTTCGAAAACGAAAGAATGGTTGTTTTCATCGGATGTATTAAATCCAAATTTTATCTATGCTATCTATATGTTGTTATTAAAATTCTTATTTAACATTGACAAAGCGAACATGCGACCAACATGACTAAATTCTGATGATGCTAATGATATAAATTACATATTTTTATGAAATCATGAAATGATACCACAAATTTTCGAACAATTAATAATACCTTGTAATGAACAAAATGGAATGAAAAATAGCGTTAATTCATCAGTACTATAAAATGAAACCATAAACTTGAAAATAAAATAATGTCACGAACAAAAAATATTCTACATATCGTAATTTTGTTCTTACGTCAGAATTAGAAATATATAAAGAAACAGCATTATTCTATACCCACAATAATAAACCACACATTTAAAAACATGTCTTGTCGCAAACCAAAAAAGAGAGATCTGGATTGTACAATGCATGTTCATCTCTTAAGGTCAGAATCATAAATTTTGTATGCAACATAGTGTTTGTTCTTGTATTTATATCAAAAATAGAACAAATGTATTGTCGTTAGCCAACATAATAACATGGATTGTACATTGTACATTGTGCATCTCTGAAGATTTGAATGAAAAATAGCATAAACTCTCTACTTACACGAATTGATACCGAAAATGTGAAATAGTTTGGAAAAATGTATTGTTACGAATTGAAAAAAAAACATTCAGTGTAGAATACCCATGTCAGAGATCTAATGTGCAAAGTCCAAAGAGACAAGACAAATTTGAAGCAAACTAGAAGATAAAACAAAAACAAAAGGAATAAAGGCTCTGAATTAACGAACCCATTTCAAAACAAGAGTGGGATCAGATGCACTAGAAAGGTAAACATCCTCTGTGTTGCGCACAACACCCGTCGTGGAATGCGTGTTAACATCAGTCCGAAAAAAGATTAAATGTTTGAATGAAAAATAGCATTAATTGTTTAGTTGCATGAATTTAAACCAAACATTTTCAAATATTTGACCAAATCATCTTATCCTGAACTAAAAAAAAAAAAAACAGAAAAAACCTCTCCGAATAATACAAGTGAAATCATTCTTTAAAGTCAGAAGTGGCTTATACATCTCTCAAATAGTTTATTAATCCAGCAATGACGTCCTATGTCCCCTTTTTCCACATGCTGAAAACAGGTCATGAAAACGGTAACAGGAGATCGAACCCTCTTGCATTATATTTAGAGTTGGAATATATTCAAAGAAAGATTTGCTATGCGAGAAGTGTTGCATTAGGTCTGTTTGCAATAGCTTCCACACCTTAAGTAAATTGTTTTATCCATGATGGTGTTCTTTTCAAGAAAAAAAAGGTCAATCTTAACTTAACTTCTTGAAATGTACTATAGCATACCTAAATTTTCCGAATTCATTTAACATTGGTAATTTTGTATTTTGAAACCACTGGGTCGATATCTCTGCTGGTTGAACATTGGTGCAATAGGTATTTCCTAGTTGTCAGACTTGTCTAACATGAAATTCATCAAACAACGTTTTACAGAAATTTTCTGCATTTGTTAAAATTCTAAAAAACCGAAAATGCGGAAAGGCCTCGAAAAGTAATGTAGTTGTCCCTGCCGTCGGATTTGGCTTCCCATTTCGATTTGTTTGGATTTGAGTGCTTCTTTTGCTATATTAGGATCTTTGACTTACTTCCTATGTTTCGGTTCTGATGCTACACATGAGAGGTTACTCCTTGAAATGTACATATAGCATACCTTAATTTTGAATATTTATTATTTATTAATATAATTAATCTATAACATGGGTAATTTTGTATAAAGAAACTTCTAAATCGAATTTCATTTCTCGGCTGCTGGGAACCGGAGATAAAATAAAAAGACGTTTTCTAAAGTTGACACTTTGTGTATATTTCGGAAGTATTTTATACCAGTTGTGCCTATACACCTGCTTTGACTACTGAGTAATACGACAGGAGTTGCATACCCTTCCGGAGCACCTGAACTCACCCTGGTTTTTGTATGGTTCATGTTACTTAAGCTTTAGATTTTCGTTTAGTGGTGTGTGTTCTATGTTTGTCTTTCGTTTCATTTTGTTATCGATGGTCTTGTTTGTCTTCCGACTTAACGATTTCTGTCTGCCCCTTTGGTATCTTCGAAATCCTTTCAATCATTTTTTACAAATGTTTTTATAGGACGAATGCATTTTCCCTGCTTATACTGGCATATACCTGAAATATGGTATTTTCTTCCCATTCGCTTTAGAAATTTTCATCGTTTTCCTAAATATAAGAATAAAAATTTGCTCGCTCGCTTCTACAAAAATGAAGGAAAAAACTTTAATTGTTGTGTTCGCATCACTTTTTGGGGTTGCGCTCTAATATTTGTCATTGCAAGAAAAAAAAATAAAATTAAAAATTTCGCTCGTTGGCGCCTATTTTGATCAGTAAAATAGACTAGAAATATATTTGGAGTGCCCTTATCATAATGTAATGTATCTTATTTTTTTAGTTTGGACATGTCAAATACACGTTCGAACGTTTTTTAGAAACCCCAGGTATAATCAACAAACTTGGGGTGTTGTTTTATGGGCCGGGGTGGCTTCCAGGAAAACCAAGAACTGGAGAAATAGAAGATATTCCAGAGGTAACTTACCAAATAGGAAATGCGGTGGAATTCAATATAATATACTGCCGTCATGTCGCCGTCTTGATTAGAAAATATCTGACCTGACTTTTTAGTTGAAATGGATATTTGTCCCCAAGCTTTCGGGAATGCGGTAAAAGGGAAAAATAGAATTTATAGAATGCACCTTCAGTTTTTTCTTGCCTATTTAGAATGAAACTTATTTAGAGGAAAAACTATGTTGATGTTCAGATCAGAACGTAAAAGGCCAAGATTTTTGTTACCATTAATAATTTTTCGGACAAAAAGTATTTCCAACTGTATCTTTAGTTTAAGATTAGACAGAAGCTTGTATAGATAAAAGAATATGTATTGCAATGAACCCGTTTAATTTGAGGCCAATGAACATCATTGAGAGCGGCTCAGTGGAACATTTGGCAGATCCAGCAATTAAATGCTGCTTGTGAGGACACTTATGTAATTTTGGAAACCAATACAAGTTAGGGAGATTATAGTCCTCAACTTTAGAATGCTTCCTTTTCTGGAAGTGCTGTAGCTGAGTAAGTTTGATTGCCATGTGTTCTCTCAATAATTTAATCGTTAATTTAACAATCGACTAATATTAAATTCCTATAATAAATTGCCGTAAGCGAAGAGCAGATTTTATAGTGTTCCTTATTTTTGCTTCTTCAAAACCACTTTTCTACTAAACAGTTTTCCTTGGAGTTGTCACTTCTGCAGTAGATTTTGATCTATTACAATTTTTTTTACAAAGGTTTCAAGAGAGATGCTAAATTTCTATTAAGTCTGGTCCAATCAAATACCCACATTATTATCATATCTTTTGAAACCTATGAAAAAAAAAACTATAAAACAGCTTTATTATCAAAAGGTAGTTTGTGGATTCTAGTCCTTCTCCACCCTAGTTTTTGGAAGGTAGAAGCATCTTTTGAAATATGATTCATATTTCATTACCAGAGGAAAGTATTGAATAAGTATAGATTCGACGTTGGAAATAAAACACGGGACATTGGAAATCAAAAAGTGAAAACTATCAAAATACTTTTTTTATGCAAGGAAACAATTTTGTGGATGTATATGTTAAATTTTTATATTGAACCGGCTTAAAAACTTGCAAAAATGATGTAAGAGAGAAATGCCGATAAATAATCTTTTACTGCTTTTCTCCATAAATACAAATACGTTAGAAATATCCGGATTGCACGTCTCGATCTGACTTGATAGACAAATTTAACAATATCTTCCTACCTTGATGATATTTTTTCAGTTAATAATTCAGATTTCTAGAAATATACTTCCGAGATTTATCCAAAGCAATTTACCTTGAATAAAGCCAATTACAATAACCTCAAATGCTTATTTCTCGACTTAGATGACTATATATCACAAGGTTAAAGTTTCCACCATAATTTACGACAAGAGACACGATTTCTCATTTCCAATTGATAATTTCCCCTTCCTTACGGAGATGTTACTTTGGCTCCTTTATACGGTTTTAAAATTTCTCGGCTTGATCGTTATGCCCGTGTTTGAAGCAATTTCAGATTTTAATGAACGCAATCTTGGTATAACTTAAAAGTATTAAGTCAACGAATTCGTTACCACATATTGATTAAAACATTTACTAAATTCTTTAACAGATATAAAGATTCTGTATCAAAATTTGGATGTACTTGTAAACATCTTTTGAAACAGGGGATATATATAAACAGTTTGTATATGTTATAAAATTTTCTTCTTCCTGTCTTTATATTTTTTATTTTCATTTGCACATCCCTTGTTTTCCTTTTCCTTTTAATTATATTTAAACGCTTAATCCATTAGGACGTGGTTATATTGACAAACTAGTAAAGGAAAACTTGGTACCTGATAGGTTGTTTTTTGGGTTTTTAACTAGCAGACAGCAACTGTGAGTACTCCTACGAGTTCAATGCTTTTGTTGTATTATGTGTAAGTTTAAATATAATTTTTTGTTGGTTTTCAGTATCGATCGCAAGTGTTAACCGATTTTTATTGTGTGTGTTAAATGTTTTTTGTCATACCACTGTCCCAGGTAAGTGGTATGTTGAGCGCTCACCAACCTGTTTAACCCCGTCACAAAGTTATATGCCTGTCCCAAGCTAAGAACCTGTAGTCCAGTCGTTGTCGGTATTTAATTAGTCATTTATTGTTATTTGTTCACCATTTTTCAATAGATTTAAGTCGCTTCTCGTGTTTAATGAATAGTTTCACATTTAGTATTGCAGGGCTTTTAACAGTTCCATTATGGTATGGACTCTAGTTCATTATTGAGGACCCGCAGAAGTATAGATTCAAACTGTCATTTAATGGATAGCTCTCTCGTAGACAATCATGCCAGAATCAATTATGGATAAAGTATTAACTAGGCATTGGGTATATATCAGGGATCTGTAAAATGCCTAGACGCAACCCAAAACTCCCCTTTCATCTGCAAATAATTCACGTGTTACTGTGTAATATGGTATGCATTCATCAATAAATAGCTTGAATCATGAAGATGTATGAAAATGATATACTTGCATTCCCATCGTTATAATAAAAATTAGCTAGGTACCTAGTTAAAGGAGTTTATGTACTTTGTACCCACTAAAATAAGCTTTATTACAATTAATTTCTAACTGCGATTATAAAACGTCGTTTGATTGATTTTATTTGAAGAACTACATTAAAAATTTTTCACAATTTTTATGTTTTTAAATTTGTTATATATTGATTAATCAATTGATTGCTGCTTAACGTCCATCGGAAAACATTTCAGCCATATTCCGGGCGGGAACAAGCTAACAAACAATAATCAAATGTAGACTGTAACCACTAAGCCTACTGACTACTCAGAACGAGGTGTTGTAAAGGCCCTTAATGGGTTGTGAATTTATACACCAGGGGGATTGAACTTTTGAGGTCGTGTGAAATGTCGCTTGTTGTACGTTACTGATAATTACAACAGCTAAATAGTCAACGTTGATTTGTTATATTTCACTTTCTTCTAAATTATTAATCAAATATTATGGTTTTAGGTGAAGGCACCCCATCCCAAGTATAATCCACAGCAGTCGACGATTGTGAATATTTATACAATTATACATTTCACAGTGACTTCCATACTTTTCCAGGAAATTGTTACTCAGAAAGGGGTAAGTATACTTCTAGGAATAGTTTAGTCTGAAACTTCAAATAACAAATGACTAACTCTCAAATTATATAGTATTCTATGGTTGCAATGACAAAATTGATGGTATAGGTTTTTTATCAAGCCCTCAATGTAGTTCTGTGAATGTGATGAACATCTTCAACTCTGCATCCAGACGCAGACGTAGCCAC
>JAULBM010021903.1:0-11332 GCA_032357055.1 Geukensia granosissima | reverse complement strand
AGCATATTTCGTTCAATGACCATTTGTGTCGGTATCGCTCCAATAAGCACATAGGATGCTGTATTTGCTGTCTGGCTGGGCAAACCTTGAATTTGTCTAATGATTTTCCTCTGTGTTACTTCTAGCTGATCTATGTCTTTTTTCGATATAGATTTGTACACCTGAGACTACATTTGTACTATATTATAGTAATCACAGACATTTACATTATGTAGACAGACTGAAACTGACCAGACTGAACTAAACGGAGGACATGGAGGGGGTTGCCCCCACATTTGAAAGTGGGGGAGCATAACAAAGTTTTTATTCATATGTTATAATGAATTACAAGTCTAGTGACTATGTGCCCTCTTTTTTTCTTGTCACTTTAGACGTTTGTCCCCACTTTCCAGAAAATCAGTTCTTCGCCTACAAAGTATCTATGGTCGTTGACGTCAAAAGAACGACTATTCGTCATGTACATGGTAGATACCATGGGATAAACCCCTAGATTTTATAAGACCCTTAAAATGTGATGAGGACAACGCGTGTGAGAAATATTTAGTTGTGGACATGTTGGATGTTCTGGCACGATCTTTATTCAGATAAATCAGGGATTGGGAAAGAAAACCAATGGGAGTAAACGATATAGTCCCAAATTCAATTGTTAAACGACAATTCCTTTAAGATGCAGGAATAGAAGATAACCATCCTGGAACCCACAAGTTTTTTTATTGGTGCCGATGTTTTTCATAATTTTTACATTTTTTGATTTTTTCTGTAATTTGCCGTTTATGGTTGTTCGGTTTATAGTTGTGCATTGTCCCTTGATTATTTAATCAACCCACACCATGCACTTTACTTACTTCCTTAATATGTTTACTTTCACATTATTTTTTAATCATAATCAAGGCGCTAGTCGTTCCTGGTTCCGGCAACAGTAATAACGAATTAGGACAATCTGTATCAATTGCTTCCATCTCACACTTAAGACATAAACATGATAAACAAATTTATGTAGAAATAGAGGGACACCATCATTATGATCGAGTTTGCTTTTCTACGTAATATCAACTTGTCTTCATTCTATTGTTGCTTTCAAATGACGTTACCAAGTTTAAAAATAAAGGTAGTCAATTGTTATTAAATACTAATTGTTGTTTATACTATTAATTTCACAAAATTTCATACCGAAAATTTATACATGTATTACAAATTTTCAGTACTTGAATAGATTTTCCTCTATATCTCATGGGTAGCTTGAGGTAATGATATTCCAGTTATGTTATTGCATATTGTACCAAACGTTCGTTTGAAAAAAAATATCAACACATGTTAATGTCGCTGTGAACCATACAATATGTACTACAGTCAGAGTAGACGTTTCACAGTTGTTGTTCTTCCCCAGTTATACAGTTCATTAGAGTTTGTGTCTGGAAATCTGATGAGATTCGACCCCATTCAAACTAGAGAAATCGAAACCTATATTGTAAGTAGTTTATAACTGAATTTTCTCTAAATTCAAATGTTTATCTATCTTTTTATTAGAAAATACAATTATCGTGACCAACAATGTAAGATTTTCCACGTCTCTTGCTTTCATACGTTTATACTGTTGTACTTTCTGTCATACAGATGACGGGACATTGCATATACTATACTGTTGTACTCTCTATCATACAGATGACGGGACATTGCATATACTTGGTCACAACAGTCCATATTACAACAAAGTTTATAAAGAAATTGGTTCCACCGTGGTCAAAGACGTTGTGTTTGTGGACAACAATTTGATTTATATAGGCGACGAAGGAGACATTCATATGTTGACCGATAAAAAGAAATGTTTTAGAATGCAAATCGTTGGAAAAAGAATAGAAATCAAACACACCCGACAACTGGCTGCAACAGATCAGGATTTAGTCATTCTTTTAGGTAATGAAAAAAAATAATAAGAATTCGAAGGTACCGAAAGAGCAGAGTCAGAGGACAGACAAGACCATGGCTAACAAAATGAAACGAAAAACAAATTAGTACACACAGCACTTCACTGAAAACTAAAGCTGGAGTTACACGAACCTTACAGAAAACAATGGTGAGTTCAGTTGCACGCTCCAGAAGGGTAAGTATCTCTTGTCGTACTAGTGTCACCCGTCGAAATTCAGTGTTAGTACCAGCAGTTTATATAAGAATGAGATAATTGATTTTGGGTTTTTATCTTTACGACCAGAAGCTATTGAAAAACTGAGGTATAAAATTTCAATTGAGAAGATCCAAAATAATAATTTGGAAAATTTTGATAGTGTCGAAACACATTTATTTATGTTGAGTACAATAGAGGAAACTTAGGGGGGAAACGGTGAAGGCACTTAATACCTTATAAGATCTTCGTTTTTCGTTCACAACATGCATTTACATTTTACTGTATTTTCAAGTTACAATTATTGAGCTACTGTTACAACTCTGTTATAGATATATACAGAAATATAAGGTTTAATTTCCCGCATAGTATAAACGTTCTTTACCATCTCTGTTTTTTCCAGCTACTTAGATGATAGCAGACGACATTCTCATTTACTTTTAAGAACTAACGCGACGTTAATGTTGTTTACGTGTCTTCTGCTTTATAGTTGTCTTAAATAGGTTTGAAATATTTGTTTTCGTCTATACTTTTAATATTAATCCATCAATCAACTGCTTTATAGTTGTCTTAAATAGGTTTGAAATATTTGTTTTCATCTATACTTTTAATATTAATCCATCAATAAACATATCTTTAATTTCAGAAACCAAGACATGCTTTCTTTGTAGAAACATATCCAATGATCTTGACAAGAAGATTGACGAAACAATGTCACATTTGACAACAACGATACCACTTTGCGTTTCTGTGTTATCATCCAGTATTGCTGAAGTTAGTTGTGGCAAAGAACACACTGTACTCTTAACAACACATGGCGCAGTGTTAACACTCGGGGGAGGAAGGTTGGTATTTTTCCCTAAATATAATTGGAAGCGAAACTAAAGTCTAATACTTCCGTTATGGGGTGGACTCTGGTTCATTGTTGAAGGCCATGATGGGACCTGTAGAAGTTTAGATTCGACTTTAATTTGGTGGATGGCTGTCTCATGGACAATCATGCCACATCTCTTGTTTTTATAATACTAATAGTCAGGCAAAGGGGAAAGTTTACAGATACGGCAAAGATATCTCGAGAACACGAACAAGACAGATCATAACATTTGAACATATAAAAGTAAAAACAAAAATACATCTATGAACAATATGGACCCCAACAAAAAACCGGGAGTGAACACAGGTGGTCCGGAAGGGTAAGCAGTTCCCGCCTCTTTAAAGAACACCCGCCATATTGTCTATATTCTAATCCGGTAATAGTCACTTAAGGGTAAAAAACGGGGAAGGTTACATGGGATCGCTACCACCAGGCGAAGAAAGCAAAACGCCTGTTTCTGGTTCACTCTACAACTTCACAGGAAAAGGTCAGTATAATTTGTGAGCAACCTCTTATCAACAGCATAAGAACCTTTCTCACAACAATTTCATTTATTTACATATTTGCACTCAGAGCTTTTAAAGTTTTTAGTTTCAAAAGTTTTCAAAATGTATTTTATTTTAAACTCAGTCTAAGTAGCATAGAACTTTAATTGATATAGTTCATTTGTGTTTCATTCTCAATGGCAAATTCAATAGCGGGATGCCATGGTCCGTAAGCTCTAAAGAGGAGGCAATAATGCAAACAAGTCACTGTTTATTGTAGGCCTCTCTAAGCAAAGTCTGGACATGGTCGTCAGCGTAAGTCATCCAAACATGCCAATTATAGTTGTTTTATGCTAGGATAAACAATCTATTATACTCTTAATATACATTCTATGATTCTATGAGATTAATCGATGCTTACCCTTCTGAAGCACCTGATCCTACTTCTTGTTTACCAAGAGTTCATGAGATTCCTTCTCGATGACACGAATTGACATTTCCCCATTTGACACTGATTTTGATATTAATGATTCCTGTACTGTTTTGTAAATGAGTTCGTTAAGGCCAAACCTTTGTTCTTTTTGTTCCTGTTTTATCTTTTAGTTTTTTCGAGTTTATCTTATCTCTTTTCATCTCTTGCATCGACATTCTACATTGAACTTCCAAATGATTGATTTTCTTTTCTACAAAACTTGTCATGTGCCACCACTCGATTATCTTTCAGATACTTCCATGAATACATTTTATATGGGCTATGTATTTATATCCATGCTTTCATCCTCCAGCATTTAAATTTTTATTGTTGCAATTTTCCAGCCGTGGTCAGCTTGGACACGGAACAGTTGATAGTATCAAGGAACCAAAAATTGTCGACACCTTAGCTGGATTGAAAATGACCACAATAGCAGCTGGCGGTTGGCACTCATTATGTGTTTCTGGTATAAGAATAATAATATTATATCATTTTGAAGTAGCAGACACACAGAATTAAAACACAGAAAGCAAAATTTGTTGAACAAATGGATCTTTTCTTTTCACAGGCTGAATTTTTATCCGATTTTTTGAACAAAAATTCATAGACGATTTACTGATTGGAGATTCATAAAATGTCTCTATGAAATCCCTAAAAGAATTTTTAGCATGCTTGAAAGACGTTATTCATAAAACGTTCAAAACGTATAAAAACAAGTTCAAATCTTAGGTCACAATGACAGAAAAACAATGAAACATGTCAAGAGAAAGTCCCGGGCCAAAATTTAACACCACCCCCCAAAAAATAAAACAAATGGAAAGAAAGCCACGAAATAAATGAAAGGCAAAACGTAAACATAAAGTAAACAGAACGTAAACAAAACATAGACAAAAACAAGAATAGAAGCTCTTCTTTACACAAATTCTTGATTTCACGATCATTGATGGTACATTTTTTCAGAATGTGGCGACGTTTATTGTTGGGGTTGGAATGAAAGTGGTCAGCTTGGATTTCCATCGAATTCCGTCCGAGATAAACAAAAAAGTCATGAAATAGATAGCAAATATATGTGTACTGACAGACATTCAAATATTGGGACTAAATCAGACACTAAGATTGCAAAATCGGAGAAAGGCATTCTCTTTACCAGTGAAGAAATCAAGTCTGAAAAAGCACACAATGCAACAACTAAAGATAATCCTATAGACAAATATGAAAGTGTTTTATTTGTACAAGATATAGATCCGGTGCAAGTTCAATCATTTCCATGTCTTGTTGATTTTAAAGATAAGTTCAACATCAAAAGTATCAGTTGTGGGTCACGTCATTCAGCTCTTCTCTCAGGTAAGACACATACACAGAATTGTTTTTTATTGAGTTGAGCAAGTACATGCATTATATATTATTTTAATTTTTTTATGATTAGATTCACATTTTGTATTTCGAGGCCTTTTACAGCTTCCGTTATGGTGTGGACTCTGGTTAATTGTTGAAGGTTGTAATGAGACCTGCAGAAGTTAAGATTCGACTGTCATTTGGTGGATGGCTGTCTCATGGACAATCATGCCACATCTCCTATTTGCTTTTGTCAAAATAAAAAATGTCAACAAAGAACCGTCCACACAGTTATAGAGGTTAATTAATCGTCTAAATACAAAATTACAAATGTTTAATAATAATGGAGAATTTTGGTATGCTATATTTACATTTCAAGGAGTAATCTCAGCATTTGAATCAAAATCTAAAGCAACATTCAAAGTGATTTTATGTATGTGGGTAAATGCTCTAGTCGTCACTAAATCTATCTATTGCAAGCTCGCCCCATCAATAAAAGATGATGAAAAATATCGTTTAAATGAGAGCACAGAAATCTGACATTAAAAGGAGTTAGGAACAAAAAAGTAGAAAAAAAATTATATTGTTATTTACATAAAATACAGTTGTACATGCTATAATTGAAGTAGAAATATTTAATCATATCTGAATATTTCAGAGGATGGGATTCTGCTGACATCCGGTTGGAATGACTATGGACAACTTTGTCAAAATGACAAAATTACAAGAGATTTTTTTGAAACTGTTACATCTTATATTAAATCAGGAACCAAGATCAAAAAAGTGTTCTGTGGATCTTGGACTACTGTTGTACTTACATAACTGCTTTAAATGATGAGGTGTCTTTATGAAAAATGTAGTTTCATGGAATATTAGGCCAATTTAGGGGGTCTACATGCATTGATTAGTCGAAGGTGTTGATAGATGCAGGCAAATTTATTCAAGGTTATCGTGAGACAGATAAAAAAAAACACAAGAAAAAGAAAAAAAAAGAAATTTCATTAAAAATATGTTAATTTTTGCACTTGTTCAATATTTCAGGGAAGTTTCAACATTTCAGCACAGCACTGCTATGCTTTTGAGGTAGAACCTGTACAGAAATATATTTATCAAAATTATCAAAATATTCAAAAATGGAAGGGATTATTACACTATCCACTGTATTTGAACAAAGTCTGAAGGTTTTGTTAGTCAGATCTCATATAGTAAACATGTGGTTCACGGTAATGTTTCAAATTCTATATTTACTACTATTTGCAATAACATTTAAACAAGAGTGTTTCTCTTCCTATTGATAAAGTTCTTTTGACATAACTCATTAAAGATAAAAATATCAATATTGACAGCATATTTAGTCAAAACACTGCACAGGGTAACTAACCTTCATTTGGACTTACCAAGTTTATGAGGATCAAAAAGACGTTTAAAATGAAATCTAGGGAAAATTGAAATAATATCCATCATATGTGCAATAAGTTATAGGCACGAATACGATAAGCAGTAGTTTTGAATTTCAATTATTCTTTCATTCCCTGAAATGCATCATGATTGAAGAAGATCAAAAGAATTTGAGGAATTGAATGAAAGAGGGATGACAAATGAAAAAGGCAGCTAAATTTAATTATGTTGTTAATAAAATATTCCAAGCAGTGGTTTTGATCTCTTTCTTAACTTTACAGATGAAATGGACTTTAATTTAAAAAAAAAATTTTGACAACGTATACATGAATGCAAACACTCCAAACTTCATAGATTGTCATTAAAATTATGTTTTGATCGCAGACCTTCTATACTCTAGCATCAGTGAGCTTCCCGAGGAACATGTTCGTAGCTTTAAAAAAAATCTTTGTTCGTTTACCAATGTTGATTAAATATGGCGAATTTCTATATGATATATGAAAGTAATTCTAATTGTTGATACTAAATTATAAAATTTACTTTGCCAATATGCAATTAACAAATGGCGAATCTCTCTAAATTTCTGTTGCCCATTAAACTTTTTCTTTATAAATATTCTTTAATTTTGTCATTAAAAATCTGTTTTAGAAATATTAATGTCCCTCTATTTTAAAATATTTATTCTTACAAAATAATGTAAATAGATGATACTTCATTTGTTTTTTAGTTTTTAGTGCTGTGTTTTTGTCGTTTTGGTCTTGTCCTCGTTCTCCGGAGTTTGTCAGTACTTTTACATTTTCCCTTTTCCTGGAATATCCCCTTGGTATTTCTTGACTTATTTTAGTTTAAAATGTACTTTGCCAATATCCTTTTACCAAATCTAATTTAGTTTAAACTTTCTGTCTATACTTTTTGTACTTGATGCATGAATTTCTGCTCATCAAAACTTCTGCGTTTTATTCTTACATTTTGTAATACAAATTCCTTTTAGTAAGAATATATTCCCTCTAGGAAAACGTTATTTACCTATTGTTGATGCTTTACTTTGAATAATATGTTCGCGTATCATATCAATTAAATCTATTGTAAACTTAAATATATAGTAAATTATTATACGCGTTAGCAATAGCTCTGGAATTGTATGCATGTACGTATGCCTTTACGCCAAATAATTACCAGGATAATCTCAATTACCGCTCAGCTTAGACAGATAAAACTCTTGTTATGACTATACTATGCTTGGGTTATGCCAAAGGTTTTAATTGAATGTTTGATCCATTCCCTGTAATACCTTCACATGGAAAATATCAAAATTTACAACACCATTGGTCTTAAGGTAATTTTTCCTTTGGCAAAAAACTCCAAAGATGTTACTCAGTTTCTACTCGAATATTTCATAGTCATGATGACGACTAAAAAGGACTTTAATATTTCCATCGGAAATCCGTTGTTGCGTTGCCTTTTCTATATCAGCTCTGTAATCAATTCTTGATCAGTAAAGTCCATTATCAGAATCTATCAGGTTAATAAGATGTGGCTAGTACTTCGCTGTGGCGTGTGCTTTATTCAACTTGTTATTATAAACTACCAAGAGTGTTAACAAAACAAAACTATGTTACAATTATGCTGCTTATTGCTACAACGTCGAATTTTCAGACGTCTAATCGAATTAATGTGACTTCATAGAGAATTAGTTGTAAGAGTTGCTGATGTTCCCAAAAGCAACAGTACTATATGCGGCTTTATTGTCTAAACCTAAAGACAAAAAAATGACATTGACATCGCTCTGACCAGAAGCCAAATGACCGTAAATTGATTATTTGCATTTAGATTGATAACCTGGCTAAAAAATGTACAAGAAAAGAATCATTCGGGGAAAAGGGGGTTCTTGCATAAAACCTAAGTTCATTTGCCATTTAGATCCTAAATGCCGTATGGTACAGACTCGGAGAAATTCCCAATAGCGGAAGTGGAAATGGTGGTTACTGTCCAGTGATAGTGTGTTTTGCCTTATTTCTAGGGCTAGAACCCCTCGAAAAGGACTTCAAACTTCCGAATCCGCATTCTTCGTGGCTAAAAAGGTAAATTGGGAGGATTCCGACATATTCTTATCCCAGAATTCATCCGAAGTAGTAACTGAGCGCCAAGGTAAATGTTCCGAGATTGCTTGACCTGGATGAGAAGATATGCTAGATTCTTCCATAATTTTCTACCAAAAATACGTATATATCTATCTTAGTTTTAAGGTGCTTTCATGCCCTTTATCTGTATATATTATGTATTCTTAATTTTAGCTCTCTGGGTCTAAAAGGCATTGTGAGCTTTTGCCATCACTATGCGTCCGTTGACCTGTGTTTACTTTTCAATCTTCTAAACTTATACTGTGTAACTTCTATGGCGATTATAACTAAACTTGGTAGAAATTTGCTTTTGCCCCAGACTTGTAAACCGTTTGTCGTTCAGAATTTAAACATAACACTAAAGCCAATTATGATTTTTGCTGAAACTTTAAAAATACGCTGAGACAAAAGAACTGTATAAACGAAGGAACGATCATTGGATAATCCTCCAAACTTGTGAACGAAGTGTTTATTAATCAGACATTAAATTTTGCCACGGTGGCTTTCCATTGTTAAAATTACATTTTGATATATTTAAACTTTGCCAGTTACAACTAAACTGGACAAAATGCTGTCTAGACGGAATTTCACCATATTTAAAAACTGTCAATTGGGCAAATGTTGGATTAAAAAACGCGACTACCAAACCAATATTTAATGTGTTCTGATTGGCTGAAAATTCTAAAATTTTGTCAGAATCTGCTGAGCAAATTTAATTCCAACTGCAATATGTTTGCTGGTCGGATATTTTAAAATGAACACCATTAAAACATAATTTGACATATTCCGTTGAAGTTTAAAAGAAATAATATGGAATGTATGCAACAAAAAAAACTTTCACATCTTGCATATGTTCAAAGCCAAACCTAACCGCGTGCAAATAGTCCTTCTGGTTTTACTTTTGTCAGACATGCTAGTGGCAAAAAAAAAAGAAAATCAGTCAAACATCATGAACTAACCTTCATTGACCAAATAAATTAACAGCCCATGACCCAACGAACGTTGCTAAACCAATTAAAAAAGAATAATCATGAAATTTACAAGCTTTAAAAGATCTATTTAAATGTCTGAATTTACTTTGCAACTTCGAAACAAAGGCGCTTTGTGTTCACTTTGTGCATATTATTTCATGATCTCTGCAAAAAAGTATGGCTGCCATAGCTGAAATTTCTTAGTAGAACATACCCATAGGACTCTGGTTATTATCAATAATTTACAAAAAGGAATTGCAGAAATTATCAGAAAGAAAAACACCAACAGTATGTCATTTTCTTACTATGTACCTGGGTGCGTTTAACATCATAGTGGCTATGGTATGCTAGATAGTGAATCTAAATTGAATGCCCACAACTAGGCTATAGCTGTCCCGTAGATTTAGGTAGCGTATATTATCAATGCAAGATTGGTATAAATCCATAATTCAAAATGGCGCCAATAGGGTTCGGAACATTTCTGGTTATTTTTAAACAGCAAATCAAGTTTTAAAATACTATACTTTCTGCACAACTTATCCGAATTGAATTTTGTTTTGGTTTGTTTTTTTTCTTCTTGTTTGCTGTTTAAAACAGTTATTAAAAATATATTAAAAATAAAATTAAAATACACATACCTAGGATATTCTTCTGGAAAGCCAGACTTGTTGATAATAGCAAATATGCTAGCAGCTACGATATTGAACTCACCCAGGAGAACGATACCGAGTCTCTGGTTAAATACAAACTGTTTTTGTTTCCATCTTTTTAAATTATTTATTGAAACCTTTTTTCAGACAAGAAATCAACGTAACGGTGGCATTGAAAACCGAAAAATGAAAGATTGGCGCGTGTGTGCGTAAATATTAATGAGGTGGTCACAGGTTGTCAGTCAATTGTTGATTTCTCTCAGCTTCATGGAGGCTGTCAGAAGAATAATTTAATTTTATGATGGACGCCTGGAAGCGTATATAATGCCTTTAATATGACAAAAAAAAAAAAAAAAAAAAAAACAAAGGGTGAACTCGATAAGTACTAGGGAAGGGTACATGTTTTACGTATACATGTATTAATGTGTCTATAAATATTTTTTTTTCATGTGTGTTGCAACGATTTGAAAAAGAACGTTTCCTTAATAAACATTCAGTTTTTTGTTTTTCATGGGAAACGTGCATATATGGTAGTTTCTTAGAAAACATGTTTTAATTTTCACCTGTGTGAAATCAGAAATTATGACGTTACAAGGTACTAAGAAAAATAGATACTTTTTTTCGTTTTTTAACGATTTTTGTCGTTTCCAGACCTGACTGATTATATCTGGGAGTAATATATCATTAATATTTCATGTCCTTCCAATAGAAAATAGACGAGATTCCACTCCCGTAAGTATATAACTCCCAGATTTTAAACCCAGCTTATATCAACACCGCTGTCAAATATTATAAAAATAAGAGATGTGGCATGATTGTCCATGAGACAGTCACCCACCAAGTGACAGTAGAATTTTAACTTCTACAGGTCCCATCATGGCCTTCAACAATGAACCAGAGTCCATACC
>JAULBM010021892.1:0-11333 GCA_032357055.1 Geukensia granosissima | reverse complement strand
TTAGAAAAACTTTAAACTTAAATAAAGAACTATACCCAGCTAGTCAAAAAAATTATATGACTAACAAATGTCGCTCACTAGCTTCTATTTTTCTCAAAAAGTTGTCCAACGAACTTGAAATTGATTATGTGTGCTTTCAACATTAAAATTAAGAAAAACTATTGATTATGTGCTTAAAAGGGAATTCGAAGATACCAAAAGTGTCGACATAAATCGTTAAGTCAAGAATTCGAAGATACCAAAGGAGCAGACAGAAATCGTCAAATCGGAGAACAGACAAAAATTCCCCAACTTTATATTTATATTTGACGTATCGGTATTCATTATGTATTGAACTATATATATTTCATTATTTGGTTCATGAAGGTAACTAGAAATTCATATAGTTTGACTAATGCCTCTAGCATGTCAGATACAGATAAATCTAGAAAAACGCTCTACACGCGGTTAATTTTGGTTTTTCAATATTTGTTATTAACCTACGTAAGATTTTGATTGAATCTTTATGGCCTATATTCCAAATTCTTTCTACTAAATATTAGAAATCAAGCCTTTTCCATACATGATAAAGCATGGAACTGTCTAGATAAAAAACTTAATTTTGGCATGACTATAAATTGCAGGGCATGATACCTTCACGTTTATTTATAACGAGGCCAAAATATTGCTATCTTGTCATGTAAACTTACCTGATAGATCTTTTTGGAAAGCGTAATGCAGGGAGGGGATGTCATGAACAGTCATCTTGAATTTGTTAAACAAACAACCGCGTGATTTATGAAAGACGTACAACTTTTAATAGGATTCGCGAAGAAATCATTTATTTTATGCGTACAATATTTCCACGTAAACCTTAAATGAGAAACTGCGTGTTGATTTTGGAATACCGGACTTTTTAAATGTAGTTATTTTGTGCCCAATTTTTCCTGATGTTAAAACATTTGATTATTTTTAAAGGGAAAATTAATTCCACATCATGTGATAAATTAGTAAAATAGTTCGTGTTTTTACAATCACGATTTTTATTTTTGAATTTTGGAAAATTAACCACCATTTTGTATGTAATGAATGGATCACCTATTGAGACCCAAACAGATTAGAATAATTTGTGGTATAAAAATGGTTTGTTTTCTTCTCAATGCTTTGTATTCTAAATGCATTTACGTTGTGTAACCTAGTTTCGGCATTTTTGGAATAAAAGGCTCTACTTCATTTCAACAAATGAATTTTTGAATCTGTTTGTCTCCATGAACATTCAAAAAAACGATAAATGCGCATAAAATATGTTTAGGTAATTTTGTTAAGGTGTATAATTTTGGAATGTCAACGAAAAAGACGACATAGAAAGTAATATCATTGCGGACGTGAGAGAAAACAGCATTTTTCTTACTCGGTAGCAGCAGTGTTGTGCTTAAATAAACAAAGGCATTGGACGAATTATAAGGCAAAAGTTTGAGATTTTGTTTGGTAACATAACATATTAGTAAAGAAATAAAACAATAACAGACAATGTTACATCGACCTTTAGAAAAATACATGAAACCACTCTTTTATTTTCGCTGTTTGCATTATGAAGTAATAAGAATTTTTCGATTTTTTACGAGTTAATTATTCAAAAAGGTCAGAGCTTTGTTGTCATAAAAAATCATGTCATTATCTTTGCTAATAAGTTGTTACATTGTTAAAACGACAAATTTCGCTGAATTTGGGTAGCACAACGTTATATCTTGGTTCTAAATGGGGAAATAAATTTCTGGAAATGACATTAAATGTTTAGATATCTCACCAAAACTTTGCACAGTAAATGTGTCTACTTTGTAATCTACAAGTAAAATGCCATATTCTAGTCTATTTAATCGATTTTACAATTCACGTAAGGTGTCAAAGATCATATTAAAAAAAAGGTTTTCCCTATTTCGCCTTTTTTCGATTGCCTCACCATTTGTCTTTTTCAGACTATCTATCAATTTTTCATGGAAAGATTACAGTTATTACCGAAATGTATAAATATGCCAAGCAGCTGTGCACTATCAAAAGTGAGTTTTTGACATACATAGAACAGGCTCCGGAAAGTATTGTCTCTGCCACAGATTCAGCTTACTATTTCGATTTTATTTGGATTTGTGTACTTCATTTGCTATGGTTGGATCTCGGACTATGTTTTGATTTTAATGCTTCTGATGAGAGGTTACTCCTTGTAAAAAAATAAATAAAAATAAAAATAAAATCAAGATTCCAAATATCGTAGAATGTCCTCATAACAAATTTTGTACCTTTCTGGCGAAAATAACGTAAAGGTCTATAATATATAATAGAAAATTGGGACGTTCATTTATGTAACAAAAAAAATTATGACAAATTCAATGTATGAAAGAATGTCATTAACAAAATCTTGTCGTGCTATCAACTTTCAGATGTGATATGGATTAATGCCTTAAATTTCAAATAAAAGAAGATCTTATATTTATCGTGGACTGCGATCTAAAATGTGCGTTTTTTGTTTTTATTCTTTTAAAGATAAAATGTTTGGCATTAAATTTGACTCCGGTTCATGAGACACATGACATAATGGCAAATGGTAAAAAGAGATTTGTTGATGTCTGATTAATGAGGTCGGTGGTTTTCTCCGGGTACTCCGGCTTCCTCCACTAATAAAACTGACCGCCGCGATATGACTGAAAGTGGCGTAAAATCCCAATCAAACAAACAAATTAATGAGGTTTACAAAATTAATATCTTGTATTTTCAACAAACCGTTGGCAAACATTCATGGGAATATATAATATATAATTGCTTAAAAAAGAAAGGCGTACGCGTAGGCACGTAAAGCAAAATATTGGGTCTAGATTTGGATTCTGTGACACTATAAAAAGTTTTTGTGAAAAGCTGTTTAATAATCGTCTTTTGATAATTCATTACTATTCTTCTATACTTTTCGTCATTTCGGCAGATTGGCATGGTATATTTGACAATTTCAACAAGAATGTAAAATTTTCTAAAAACATACTATATTTTGAAGATGTTTTGTTCAAAACAGATATGATCGCATCAAACAAAAGTAGCACGAAGATGTTTTAACCAAACATTTGTACTTAACACATTTTTAATTTTCCGAAGTTTGGTGGTGATGTTTTTGTGCGATCTATTTTAAAATCGACAAAATTATATCAACTGTTATATAAAACTAAGTTATTTCTTAGTAAAACTTCTATGAAAAATGTGACCGTTGTAGAACCAATTAAACTAAAAAATCTGTTTTGTCAATTCGTATGCAGAATCGCGAATGAATAAAAAACCAATTGAACGAGAGCTCTGAAGTCTGAAACGAACGAACGAAAACGATACATAACAACGAAAACAAAATACAAACGCAGGATTTGTATGAAGCAAGATACATTGCTAGTTGAATTGAAGTATCTTTAAAACATAGAAGTTTTATATGAAATATGTCTGAGCTCAGATGATGCCTATAGGAATTCCTACAGCCTGTCGCAACACATGATGTATATATTGTGAAAAAGAAAAATAATCGAATTTAGCATCTCATCACATTAACTCGAAGAAGCGTATTTTTTGTAGTAACCTAGTAACCTAGTTTTTTAAAAAGCGTTCCTTATTAAATGAGCATTAAATTTATTTCGATTACGGTTACTGTAATTTCTAAATTTTACATTACCCGTTTTTGGATGTAATATTTCCAAATATAAATTTAAGGTTACATTTGTATCTTTATCATCACTGAACGTGTGAAGTTGCCGTGCGATTTAAACAAATATAAACCAAGCGAATAATTTTTATCTGTTTTCACGGAAAAGTTGATTCAATGAAAAACATTTATTTTACAAAGTTAGATAAAAGATTTTTTGAAAAGCTGTATAACATTAGCATTTCTAAAGTTTGTTTGTTTATAACGAAAACCTATTTTTCTTATGTTTGAATTAACAATTGGGTGGCAAAAATATTATTTTTGTAAAATCTAAAAATATTATTCCACATTATACTGTCTTCTTTTTTAATTTTACTTATTACCTATAAGGGTAGATATTTATCTAGAAATAATGTATATTAAATGGTAATTTATCTGCCTGAATTCAAATACATGTTCTGAAATAACTTATAATATATCAACAAACAAATATTACTGTGAATTTAGAAATTATTGCGTTTATTTATTATTACGATTGTGTAAAATCGTAAATTATCTCCAAATTGCGAGATTAATCAATGCGATTTTAAGAAAACCTGTTTGCAAATATAGCTAACTTCTGCAATAACGAGGGTTTTTATTTTGCGATTATAACTCGGTCGCATTATTCGCAAAATTAAATTTTTGAATTTACAGTATACAGTTCATTATAATGTTGGTCTCCCGCGGCTGATTTCGACAGAATTCCTTATTTATTGTTTGCTGGTAATGGACTTCTAAGTAAAAAATATTAGTTTGAGTCATTTCTATTTGTTGAAGCTAGAGCAACACCCTGAAATGATAAAAAAAACTTTATTTTGAACGAAACAGTAATTTTTGGGCTTAGTTTTTTATTTGATATATTATCTGGTACAATAATTCTTCATTCACTATCAACTGGGCACCGATGCGATCTTCAGGGCTCGACCAACAGAGCTGACTCAGCGCGAATCCCAGGTGGCGGATAGGGGAGGCCCTCTCTTTTGGGGTTGCCAGGTGGTAATACGGAAAGCCTGGCTGTGGACCATAGTGGGTGACGTGATTGGAGAGTCCAACGCTCCTTACACGTAAATGACCCCTTTTGTAGTTTTCGAAAAAGAGCAGGTTAGTGCCGCTACAATAGGCTAAATTTTAAGTATCACTCCCTTTTTCCAGTGGCAGTCAAAAAACGTTTCCCTTTTGTGTCCCATCCCACCCCCTTTCGATATTGATAATTGTTGAATTTGTTCTCGTCCTGAATATGCATGAAATATTTTCCACTGGATGTTAAGTAACCAACAATCATTCAATCATTCACTATCAAAATCTTGATTAAGGCCTTTATTTGTGCTTCTACGTCTTATTGGATGTTTGTTATCCTATCAAAACTGACTTCACATGATGTTGCTAAACAACTAGGCTGGTTGCGGACAAAATTATCTTTCCAGTATTACGATGGTTTTCAACCCCCAGTGTTTTAAATTAATAATGTTATAAAGATAACCTTTATGTGCAGTTTATTAAAGCAACAGGCAAGTCTCAATCGGTTGTGTAAAATTTACGAACTTTATTTACCACATTTCCAGAAACAGTTTCGGTGTGATGTTCTGTTTTTACCAATTTTCTGCAGGTGGAAGCAAATTTTAAAATTAAATTTTTATATTCCCACTAATAAATGGTAACGAAATCCTTGACTTAATAATGTTTAATTACGTTTATAAAAATCTACATCATTGCTTCATACAAGTATTTACGTCACACTACAACCACATTGTTGTCTGCTTTGTCTGCTGGTACAAATACGAACCGAAGTACCGAGTTGTTAAGTTTAATTTTAATTACAGTACTTGAAAAAGGTTTTATATTTAATTATTTTTCAATGTGAGATGTAGGAATATCTTCAATAGTTGTGCATTTATTTTAGAAAAGCATCAAGGGTTTTTATTGGCCTTCACTAGCTAACAGTTTTAAACAATAGGAAGAAAGAGAATCGTATATCCCTTTACGATACTATAGTCCATCAATTGTCGAAGGTAGGCGATAAATAGGTCATTTTTAAGAATGCTTATTACCTCTCAGTGTCCGACGATTTTTAGATCTGCAGTAATAACTTGGCCCCTGAGACTGCAATCTATCTATAACTAGATGTGATCCCAGTCTCAAAGCTTTTAAACAGGAGTGGTACGCCATCCTTGTTAAGGCTTTGTGAAGACCTCTAGATTATCGTGGGTTTCCTCGTGATTTGAACACAGTCCCTCTGACAATCACCCCATATCTTTTCATTTTCATATATAACACAAAATAGTGGTGTTCAAACTTGGAAGCGGACGTTCATTAATGGTCAACAGAAAAACGTTCGTGGTGTTCACCAGTTATTCAAAAAAAAAAACCTATAGAACTGAGGAACAAGAAGGGGCAGACAAATATTTTTGATCAAGGAAATAAAAATTTCTTACATCCCATGCGGTAAATACAAAACTATTAAAACTATGCGGTATATCATTCCGTTTAAAATCTCTACGTCATAAAACTATCTTATCAAGTTGGAATTCAAACTCAATTTTGAATAACAGCTTGATATAAATCTATACACAATTGATAATACATCTGGTTCTCATCGAGCACAATGCGCCCAGCATAAATTGTTCAAATATGATAAAAAGCGAAATACAACAGAGTGCAAAATGGCAAAATAAAATTATAAGGACCTAAGATAACATTCCTGAAACCTAAGTTTGGTGACTATGTTGACCGTATATAACCCATCAAACTAAAAATCAACAATACTACTGAAACATGAAAGACTGCTTCATACCTAGACCTACATTTAGAAATTAACATAAGGAAGGTTTACAACATAACTTGACAAGAGACGTGACTTTCTACTGAAGTGTAACACATTCCAGACGCACCTGTATAGGGGTGGTATAAATCCCAGTTGGTATGATACTCTATTTTTCGTGCATTCTATCAGAAGGATATTGAAAGAGAGTTTTACTGAAACAAGAAAGCTACTAAAACAAGGATTTCTTATGTGAAGATTAAAGTCGTAACTTCGAAATTTTGCGGTCGGTCGCTCTCATGATTTCGTTTGCCTGTTGCCTTCCCACTGTTGGTTCTATGAATTTGTTCTATACCGTGTTGACTCATATCGACCTTGATTATTAATATGTAACGCTGGAGCAAGTTTGCTTATCCTTTCGGAGCACCTGAACTCATCCTTGTTTTTGTAAAGTTCGTGGTACTCCAGTTTTCAGTGTAATGTGTTTGTTTTTCTTTTTCTTTTGTTGGTCAAAGTGTCGTCTGTCTTTTGACTCTACGATTTCTGACCGGTTCCTGGTTCCTTAACTCTTTTTTTCTGATTAAGTCTACCATCTTTAAAAAATATTTTATTATTTAGATTATCATGATTATCTTCAGCATATACATGTGTACGACAAAAACGTATGAAAATAATAAATGAAATTAAATTTTGATATAAATGGTTGACGGTAAATATTGATTCTGACAAACACACTTTCCAGAGATCTAAAGAAATGTTAGAAAAAGAATGTCATAATCTCATATATTCTTGCCATCATTTGTTAGCAAAAATGTTAACAATAGTACGAATAACTTCCACTGATGCCTTAATATGATAATGAATGAAGTTTGATATATATGTAAAACTATGTAGTTTGAGTCCGACAGAATTAGAATACCAGGTCCTATTAATTGATTTAAGAAACAGGATTTCTAATCATTTGTTTCTATATGATTTTTATGTATATTCTTAATGTAGTTTGGTTTAACATTTTTCTTACTAATGGCATTACATATCTACAATTCCGAAATGCTAATTTTTGTATTTAGTTTTCATGGTATTTTTTACGAATTTAAAGTTGTCCTGTGTTTGTGACGTATTTCAGTGGCATTCAAGTTATAAATTTTATATATTCATGATTATTTTCTTAAAACTTTAAGTATATAACAGCTTCAAATCACATAACAGCAAATAAATATAAAAAGAATACAAACAAAATGAAGATATTTAATGGAAAGAGGCAGTCATGTATCAATGTATCATTTATTATAAACAATTAGATATATATCTTCCGTGTGACAGCTTTTTATATCAATAAATGGCTCGTGATTTTATTTATGGATGCGAATTCTTCGTAGTTATTTTATCAGGATGTTCGCTGCTCATATTCAGCCATTTCGGTCAGATTTTCAGATCGCCTTTTGTTTTATCTATTTCATAGAATTTATATTATTTGCCCAGTGAACCCAACTTTTCTTCTCCTAATATCATTAAACACACTTAAAATGTCATTTGTAAAATTTTCATGACATAATTGTTATTCCATTATATGTTTAAATGGACGGAACCCAGTAAGACAAAATCCTGTGGGAAGCACTTTTCCCACCCACTATTTAAAGGTATATATCTCAAAATAGGTATTATGTTTTCCAAAATAAACTGTTTATATTAGTGAACGCAAAGCAATCTGAAGTGTTTAAAACGCTTTCTGTAGGAAGCCTGCAATTTTTAAAGTCATGCTTTTTTGACGAACACTTGTCTTGAATAAAAAAATCTGCCGAACAAAATTTTCTTCGATACAGTGCTTAAAAAATCAAATGGTCAGTGTCTACACAAGATATTTAAAGAAACTATTTCAACCAAAAATATGTAACATTGAAATTACAATGTATTAATCCATGTATCTGTGACTTCTCTATAAAATAACACAAAAATTTCTTTTTTGCTCTGCTGCAACTCTTTCGATTTCTCGTCTCAATCTTGCGGTTTCTTGCTCATGAATTTTCTTTTCCTGCAATAATTTGAAGTACGCATGTGAATAATAGCCGCCCATTTTTAAAACTTCGTCAACGACTTCCTGTGCAAATCTTTTCTTGTCACTTGGCGTTGCATGCTTATTTTCCACCGCCACTATTCTTCCTCCACATTGCCTATACAGATTTTTGACATCATCAGCCGCCATTTTCCGAATAAATTGATGAATATCCATAGGTTCGTCATTTTCGTCTGTTATGTCTCCTTTTCTTGTCATTACTATAATTGTATGTTCAAGAAAGCTAACGTCACCAAACAGACCTCTTAGCTGTTCTATTACCCGCCTTTCCTCTTCAGTGGCCCTGTTTGGTTGCAACACAATTAGGAATGCATGCGGTCCGGGTGACAAAAGGGCGATGGCTTTCGTAACTTCATTCCTAACATCCCTACCTTCTGTGTCCATTATTCCTGGAGTATCTACAATTTTAATTTTTCTACCCGTCGGTAACAGTGCTTCTTTAGATTCACACGCCACAGTAACGGACTCAGATGCAGCTGTTGACTTAAATGCCTTATGGCCTAAAAGTGTATTACCTAAAGCACTTTTTCCAGCCCCAGTCTTTCCAATCAATGCAAGCCGTACACTGGAATTAAAAATTTGTAAACATAAGGTAACCAATATTGCAAAAATTAAGTTATCGTGACACGACACCTAAAAGCAGGATGATGATTAAAGCTACTTATAAAATACTAGAAAACGAAAAAAATATATGCAATATATCGAAATAAATCACGCAAGTACAAAGGAACCGAGCGAAATAATTATTTTTCTCTTTGCTTTCATGAGAACAAATATTGCCAAATGGTTTTTCTTTATTTTTTTTTCTTTTCGATTATACAAATTTAACAGAATGAATGTTTTACATAATGATATATTGTAGGGGAGCTATAGTTAAATTTTACTTACGTTTCCATTTTCTAGCGAATACGTTGCAAATGACCGATTCCAACGGGACCACGATGACAACTCGATACTGAAGGCACCTTCTAGCATTCTTAAAATATTGAATCACGTGACTAACGCTCAAAGCCATTTGCAATGTTGTCCTATTTGCAAGGTCACGTGCTACTGTAGCGAACTATAAACGACTAACTGTTAGGGATTTTCTCATAATGAAAGCGGAATAACAATCATTTGCAAAAGATATTTAAACATGTCATTGAGATATACCAGCCAGAGGTAAGATTTATCAAAAAGTCATTTAATGAAAATAAACACGTCCAAGTTTAAATTTTTTTAAAAGTCTTTATTTTGAGATATGCATTTTTTTTAAATTTTGTGTTGTTTTTCCAATATAATTTGGTTTTAACGTTTAGCATCAGCGCCACTATCGTCAAGCTGGTTGGACACACGTTCTACAAATATTTATGCTTTGAATTTATACCATGCGACATAGCCATACAATACATTTTTTATGGGTTTGTATTTGCTCTTTTATATCTAAAAGCATACATTTGTACTCTATTTGGCTGTATATTATGGTCTTGTCGAACTGCAGAATTTTCATTTGTGAACTAAAATTTTCCATTGTAATGGGTTGGTTAAATTTTTGTCCATATGCAGCAAGGGTCTATTTGGCACCAAAAATCGAGGTCATGAAATAGTGTTTTTCATTTATTCAAAAGACAATAGATTCAATATGACGCAATGTGACATAATGATATAATGGCTCGAAGAAAGGTGGGACAACAAAAGCGCCCACTAATTAAAAAAATGAGTGATAAACAAAGAAGTAAAATACATGAAACAAATATTTTCCTTCCAGGAGAGAAAAAAAATCAAATAACACTAATAACAATTTAAACAACTTCAATAAACAAAATACTTCACCAACTTTGTACAATTTTTGAATATGTGACTTTAATTTAGGGTGGGTGGGTAATTGTTAAATTCTGCCGAAAATTTTGTACCTCTTATTTGCTTTGAAACAAAGAAAAAGTGAATGACAACGCTTGTTACATAAAACCGACCGCATGGTCATGCAGTGCATGTGATTGGTCATCTAATTATAACTCAGAAATACACGTGAGATAAGAAACCTTCACTTGTGATCATATTTATGTAATCCCCAGCTTGTGAAATTTGATTCCAAAAATCTGTTAGAACTTCCTTGGGGCCTAGCTAAATTTCTGACATAAATAATTTTATTGTCCCAATAAATTGATTTTTTAAAATAAGAAGACATCCAAAAAATAAAATAATCAACGAATTTTTTTTATATAATTGCAAAACAAATGAAAGTCAATGACAAAAAATTGGTAAGTCTATGCGCGCATAGTTTTCAGACACCAAATATATCTGAAATCGTACACCTTTAACGTATTGTGATGTAGTTTTTCAATTATATGTTTTTTTACAACTTTGAATTGTGAAAAATTCCCTTCATTATTTTGCACCATTTTTTTAGTTTTGAAATAAAGAGGTGATGCTCCATATTTTAGTCCTAATCGCACATACTCCTATGAGTTTCGAAGGCACAAATCAGCAAACGCTTGAACTAGTTCGCAGTTACATGTTTCTAGTTTCAACAGATTTCGGATATTTTTTATAAGACATATTCCTTGAAAAGGGGTAAAAATATTCCAGATGTTTTTTTATTTCTTTTCTAATCTTTTGAAACAAACACACAAAACATTTTGTTCAGGATAGTACAGATTTACAGCCAATTTTCCCCCGTCTTGAAATAAATCTACAAGTATACATCTGTTCAAGGAGAGACAACTTCTTTCCTCATTCGTGAAATACTTGTTACGGATACCTGATCATATATATAAAAACAAAAATACTGTAAGCTTGTCAAATTTAATGAGTAGTCAAGATAAGTATGTACT